>OVAQ01000578.1:0-28898 GCA_900406345.1 Erysimum cheiri
AAACAAAAATGGTGGTATTTTAGAGAATTGCCAAAAAAAAACTAACTACGAGTACTACTAGTTTAGTGTGTCTCACGTGCGACGAGGAAAAGTTTTACTACTACTTACTACTTGTTTGAAAAACCGTGAGCTGACACAAGCTCATTGCTTTTGCTACAGTAACAGCGTCCGTCACTTTTAACTAAATGACAGACCAATCATTTTAACTGCTGTTTCCTAGCTGGCGCGTGACAGCCACTCTCTGTCTCTCTCTCTGCCCATAAAATCTCAAAAACTCTGTTTTTAATAATCTTTTTTAGCTCTAACTGATTTTTTCCTTTCCTTGTAATAATGATATCACAAAGAGAAGAAAGAGAAGAGAAGGAGAGAGTGATGGGAGATAAGAAATTGATTTCATCTTCTTCTTCTTCTGCTAGTACCTCGATTTACGATACTCGTGGTAGTAATAATCATCATAATCATCCTCCACCGTCTTCTTCCGACGAAATCTCTCAGTTTCTCCGGCATATTTTCGACCGTTCTTCTCCTTTACCCTCTTACTATTCTCCGGCCACGACTACGACGTCTATGATCGGAGTTCACGGTGATCCACATGCAGATAACTCGAGATGTTTCGTTTCTCATCATCCACCGTCTGATTCTTCTACGCTCTTGTCGAAACGCGCCGGTGATTTCTCTGAGGTTTTAATCGGCGGAGGATCAGGCTCAGCCGCCGCGTGTTTTGGTAACGCTCAGGGAAACAGCTCCGGGACTCGAGTATCTTCTTCTTCCGTTGGAGCTAGTGGGAATGAGACAGATGAGTATGATTGCGAAAGCGAGGTTCTTTGAATTTTCTCAATCTTCCTTTTCCTTTTTGCATGTTTTGTAATATTTTGTTTGTTTCCCGAGAAAATGTTTCTACAGAGATTTGTCTGTACTTTTTTTTGTTTTATTCCCCCTTAAAATGCGCAAATTTTGTTTGTGTGATTTTGAGTGAAGTTTTGTGAGTGTAATAATAAATGAAAACAGGAAGGAGGAGAAGCTGTGGTTGATGAAGCTCCTTCCTCAAAGTCAGGTCCTTCTTCACGTAGTTCATCTAAGAGATGCAGAGCTGCTGAAGTTCATAATTTGTCTGAAAAGGTTTTTTTTAGTTTGCTCTTTTTTTTTTTTTGTGTGATATTTTTTTTCAGATTTTTACTTGAGATTTCTGCTAATCTTGTTCTGACAGAGGAGGAGAAGTAGAATCAATGAAAAAATGAAAGCTTTACAGAGTCTCATCCCAAATTCAAATAAGGTAAAATCTAGACTCATGAATCATTCTTGTTCATGTTACTTGTTATTGTGTCTTTGATTATGATATCCATTGCAATGTGTTTGTTTTATTGGGGAAGACGGATAAGGCTTCAATGCTTGATGAAGCCATTGAGTATCTGAAACAGCTTCAGCTACAAGTTCAGGTCACTAAAGATTCCTTAAGCCTTTATTATTATAATTAACCAAAGCCAGTCTATTCTCTGTCGGATGTTCAAATTAGTCTTTTTGGTCTGATCTTTGCAGATGTTGACAATGAGGAATGGAATAAACTTGCATCCTCTGTGCTTACCTGGAACTACATTACACCCATTGCAACTCTCTCAGATTCGACCCCCAGAAGCAACCAATGATCCTCTGCTTAATCACACCAATCAGTTTGCTTCGACTTCTAATGCACCGGAAATGATTAATTCCGTGGCTTCTTCATACGCGTTGGAACCTTCCATTCGCAGTCACTTTGGACCTTTCCCTCTCCTTACTTCACCCGTGGTGCGTTGCTAAGTAACACATTTTCACTCTATAAACCCTGGATCCTTGAAAGCTAGTTTGCTTACTGATTTTTTAATGTTGTTACTTAAGGACATGAGTCGAGAAGGCGGGTTAACTCGTCAAAGGTTGAACATTGGTCATTCCAACACAAACTTAACCGGTAAAGTCTTCTTACTTTTGCATCCTTCAGAAGTTTGAAAACATTGACAATCTTAAAATATTGTGATATTTGGGGATTTGCAGGGGAACAAGCTGTGTTTGATGGACAACCTGACCTAAAAGATCGACTTACTTGAACAGAATCTCTACTTTGGGCTCTTTGTGTTCTTTGTTTCGTAGGACGCAAGCAACAAAGCTTCCTGACAATGGAGATGCATTTAACGGTCTTTCTTTATTTTTATTTTTCCTAAGGTTCTATTTATTTTTAATATGATGTTAACACGAACTCTAGAGACTAGTATTTGGATCTAATAGCTATATTAAAAAGACTGAACTTTTATTATTACAAAGTAATTGTTAGGTTTATATATGTTTATGGTGGGATGTAAATTTTCTAGATCATCTTCGCATTGTATTTGAGACTCGAGGACTCGAGTTTGTAAATTACGGATAAGCTTTCTAGAGAACATCAAATTCTACATGGGCTTTGGTTTCGTAAGTGTTACCATATTTTCTTTGGTACCTTTTTTGTTTTGCCACAAGCTTATAAGCTGTCAAATTAACACTTTTTGAAAGCTTAATTTGGGAACACAAAATATACCCCATCTGTTTATCGGTATAAAAGTCCTTTATAACCTAAAATAATAGAGATAAAATTAGAATTTTAATTTAAATTCGTATTAAAATACAAAAACGGTAAAATTGGTCTTAAAAATCAGTATTGACAACAATAAAAACCAAATAACGAGTTAACGACAACGTGAAGTGATCTTGGTTCTAGTGGCAAGTCCACAGAAAACAGAGACCCAACCCTAGATGGGATGGTCCACAGTTAACATATATTATGGACATCTTGAATAATCTGCAAAATTTTTTGGATATAAAGATAACATAGTTTACATATGAATAGAAAAAGTTTAGTTTTAAACTTTACAATGCAAAATAATAATAATAAAAAATGACCTGATACAGTATTTTTGGAAAAATATCAATAAGTCTATGATTCTTTTTCAAAAAGAAATTGGCAGTCTCTTTCGACGAAGTATCTGAGAAAATTTGGGCGAATTAAGCCTGAAGACGACTAGAGTTGACAACTTTTTATATACTTTATATCAATCTCGAATTCTTAAACCACAACACACTCTCACAACTAAACTCGCCGGAGACGCCGCAACGAAAACAGAGGTTTTAATGGAGAAGAATGCGAATGGACTTGTTGGGAAGCTACCGGTTCGGGTCATTAACGGACCTACTAACCCGATGGTCACACCTCTGCTCAACGATCTTTATCAATTCACCATGGCTTATGCTTATTGGAAAGCCGGCAAACAATCTGAACGATCTGTGTAAAGTCCTTAACTTTCAATAAATCTCAATCCTTTGAATCCATGGAATGTAAAAAATTCATCTTTCTTCTTCTTCGTTTTGACTTGTCTCTCTCAGGTTTGATTTGTATTTTCGTAAGAACCCGTTTGGTGGAGAATATACTATCTTTGCTGGTTTAGAAGAATGCATCAAATTCCTCGCTAATTTCAATTTGACTGATGAAGAGATCGATTTCGTTCGTGATTCGTTGCCTGGTTGTGAGGTATACATTATCTCTCTTGCTCAAAAGTTTCGATTTTTTCATTCGCTTGGTTCATCGTTTTTGGAATTTTCAAAATCAGGAAGCTTTCTGTGATTATCTTCGAGGACTTGATTGTTCTGACATTGAAGTGTATGCAATTTCGGAAGGATCAGTTGTTTTCCCTAAAGTTCCTTTACTCAGAATCGAAGGTCCTGTTGCTGTGAGTTTTTTTTTAGTATCTCAACTCTCGTGATTTGAATGATCAGGTTTTGATCCGTTTCTGATTACACTTGTGCTTACTTAGGTTGTGCAATTGTTGGAGACTCCGTTCCTCAATCTCATCAATTATGCATCTTTGGTTGCTACTAATGCAGCAAGACATCGGTTTGTTGCCGGAAAATCTAAGCTTCTGCTTGAGTTTGGTGCTCGAAGAGCTCAGGTTTTTCTGTTACCCCTCAAAACATGTTATATGTTTAGCCTTTTTTGTTTGTTGCATCTCTGATATATATTGTTATAGGGACCTGATGGCTCGATAAGCGCATCAAAATATTGCTACCTTGGAGGTTTTGATGCAACAAGGCATGTCTTACTAGTCGTTTTGTTGTTTTGTTATGGAATTATCGGAAAGTAAGAGAGAATATGATTTTCTTTACTTTTGTTGCTTTGTTATCATCGCAGCAATGTTGCAGCGGGAAAACTGTTTGGGATTCCCCTCCGTGGTACTCATTCCCATGCTTTTGTTAGCTCATTCATGGTGAGTTCGCTTTAGCAAAATTTGTGAAAACTTGTTCCTATATGTCGACTTTATACCGGAATATTGGAAGCAGTAATGAAAAAATGTATATACTTTATATTGATTCTATTGTAGAGCGTTCATGAGATTGTTGACAAAGTGCTTCGAAGTTCTGATGGGACAAGCACTTGCGAGGATTTTGTTAGTTTGGTCCAAACATGCCTAACCAAGATTCAGGTTTGCTGAGTCAAATCTACATTTTGTCTCAGTGTAGAATTGTTCTGTTTTTGATTCATCTCTTCATAATCTTTCTTGTGGTCTGTGGATGACAGAATTCATTTTCACTGCAAGGGATTTTTTCCGAGACAAATCAAAGCGAGCTTGCAGCGTTCATTTCATATGCGCTGGCATTCCCCAACAACTTTCTCGCTCTTGTAGACACTTACGATGTGAGTAATAACATTTTTTGTAATATCAGCTGAGATTAAGATTTCTTTTGGGCTGGGAGTTGCAAAGAACTCGTGTTTCTAACCATCTTACAGGTGATGAAGAGTGGAACTCCAAACTTCTGTGCTGTTGCTCTAGCACTTTATGAAATGGGGTATGTAAGAAATATTCCATTAATGCTCCATATTTGATGCTCCATTGCAACTTTTTGAAGATTTATGGTTTTGTGTTGTCATGCAGATACAAAGCAGTAGGCATTAGACTAGATTCAGGTGACTTAGCCTATCTTTCTACTGAGGTCAGGAAATTCTTTTGTGCCATAGAGAGAGAATTCAAGGTTCCGGATTTCGGGAAGATGATCATCACTGCTAGTAACGATCTGAATGAAGAGACAGTCGATGCTCTAAATAAACAGGTAAAATCTCTGCTTTAACCTGACGGAAAAATTTCCCCTTGGGCCTCACCTTAAAATGTAAAATTTTATTTCCTCTTAAAAAGGGTCATGAAGTAGATGCTTTTGGTATTGGAACCAACTTAGTGACTTGCTATTCACAAGCCGCGTTAGGTTGTGTTTTCAAACTGGTGGAAATAAACAATCAGCCTCGGATCAAACTATCTGAAGATGTTACTAAGGTTTGAATTCTGGACTCATTTCCCAATTAAGAATGTTGCTTCAAACTTTGTGTGTTCTTCTTGATATAAACCTGCTCGCTCTTCTTTTCCGCATCTTCAGGTATCGATACCATGTAAAAAGCGTACTTACAGATTATTCGGAAAAGAGGGTTACCCTCTGGTTGATATAATGACTGGAGAGAATGAACCGCCTCCAAAGGTAGAAGAAAGGCATTAACTCTTTTTAAAGATTTCAGGTTTTTTTTACATTGCCTTTTAATCTGTATTTCCGGATGCTAAGGTTGGTGAAAGGTTACTTTGCCGTCATCCATTCAATGAATCGAAAAGGGCTTATGTGGTGCCACAACGCGTTGAAGAGCTTCTGAAATGTTATTGGCGTGGCAATGCAGGTTAAAACAGAGCTCTCAATACTTACAGGATTCTTACAAATGCCTATGACTGATTATATTTTTCTTTATTACTGTCATGAAGATGAAGCTAGGGAAGAGCTAGAGCCATTGAAAGAAATAAGAAACCGTTGCATCAAACAGCTTGAAAACATGCGACCCGATCACATGAGAAGATTAAACCCTACTCCTTATAAGGTATAATATCCAACAAATCACCCTAAGAAACATGTTTGTATCAAAAGCTTTCTGAGAGGAAACCTAATTGTTTACTTACACTTGCAGGTTAGTGTCAGCGCCGAGTTGTATGACTTTATCCACGTCCTCTGGCTCAACGAAGCTCCTGTTGGTGAACTGCATTGACAATTTACAAATATATGTTCTCTGGTTCGGTGTGTGTATGTAGACATAGTATCAGCTTTGCGACTGATCTCACTCTATTTATAACAATAATGTTTTGAATGTTTCGGTCATTTCGTGGAAATGAATAACGGGGAAATAAAATCATTTGTGTCATATCAAAGCAAACTGAGCTCACTGAGGAATTATCACCACAGCAAGAGAGTCGCCACAGAGATCAGAACGAGAGATGACAATCCAATTGCTGTAGAATCAGCATTACCCGCAGGAAGATTTGTCGGATTCCGTGAAGAAGATGTTCCTCCGGTGGCTGGTGATGGAGACAACTTTGGAGGAGGCGCATCGCAGGTTCCAAAAGGTGCATTTGACTGCATATATGGAAACACACATTTATCATTAGCTCGATATTATGATTTCCATTGAGAACACATGGCAAGAATGTGTTGTGTTAATTGTAACAGACCTTGCAATAGACTAAGCTGTCACAACCACATGTGAGACGACCGTTTGCTTCATCAACAGCTTCTGCAGCTCCTCCACCATCACTCCTCTGCGATCAAACATCATTAGCACAAAGAGATTCTGAACATTGTTTCTTTAAAGGAAGATCAGTTCTACAAAATGTTGGATTTGTTAAAGGAGCACCTGGTAAAAATCGACAGCTATGAAGTTAGGCCATCTTTTACCAGCTGCTTCATGGCAAGTTTTCATCATATCGATCAACGGAGAGGAATTATCCGCACACGCTTGTGTTGAATTCGGATTGGTTTCAAAGTAGTTCTGGAAAACCAAAGACCGAGACTTGGTATCCAATGAAGAAGATTCAGATCGACTCGAGCATGATCCATCCTTCAATCCATCATTGCCATCTACATTACAACAACACAAAGATCATCATCATGTTAAGTTGGTCCGTATCGTGATTGATCTTTCGATTCAAGATAAAGCATCAGTGATAAAAACTCACATTGGTTTTCAACCATGTAATTCCACTGGTAAGCAAAACCTTCAGAAGCTTCTTTCTCCTTCTTTGAAGTAAAAACCACAAGCCTTTGGTTCTGCTTCACCATATCATCCACTGTTGGCCAGTCCGTGCCGTCTTTGGGCATGCTCGAAAGTGGTAACTGGAACTTACTCAATCCAGATGCATTGAACACCTTACAATGCAAAAGACCGATTCTTGTCACTAGCTACATTTATAAAATTTATCAAAACGGAAAGAAATTCTGACAAATGTGTACCTTAGTCAATCCGTTTGGAGATTTGACATAATCTTCAAGGATGATAGTAACAATCTCAGACAAGTTTGATTCAAGAAAATCATTGATCTCTTTAAGCGCATTGATAGCTGGTTGCTGCAGAGGTTAATTCGTTAATCAAGTTTCTCTTTACTCATACAACAAGATTCAATTGCTGCAACTTACAAAGGCTGTGAAGTTAAAGCAAGTCCCTCCATTGGAATGACACAGCCATATATCGTTTTGAAAATCATATGTATCAAGCATTATCCCTCTCACACCATTCTGCAACAAACAAAATAAACCCACAATCCTAATTTCATTTACAGTTCACAGATTCCACAACTCAACATGTAAAGAACAAATTATTGAGGAAAAAGTCAAAAAATTGAATCGTTGTTAGTCGATAACACGTGGAGAAGAATAGAAAGTGAGATCTTTCAAAAAAAGAGTTTATTTCAAAGTCACCAACTAAAGCTGACAATGTCTTTTATTGAAACCTTGAGGCAACTATACTTCCATATTAAGTCAAATCATAAATTTAGCAAGAAAAAGTTTCTAATACGAAATTATCAAAAAAAAGTTATGATGGAAGATTAAAGTAGACCTTAAGCTGATTAGTGATGGAGTCTTCTTGATTCTTTGGAGAGAGGAGTATTGAGCCAGTTGCCGAATTTGCCCCCGTGATTGCGTAAGAATTGTGTGTAGTTAGCCACGAGTACTTGTTAAACGGCAAACCATTCACCTACCAATCATCAAAACCACATGCAATCCATCATCATCCTCAAGAACAAACAAATATTACTAAAAATGAAAAATGAAAAATCAAGAAATTGAAAATCGAACCTTAGAAGTCGGGTTAAGAGGTTGGATCCGGGTACAAGTAGACCCGGTATTTCCGTTCGCCGGGCAGCTCTGGCAACTCAATCCGGCGTCGCATTGGCCGCTCGAACTACATGTTTCTCCCACCTGTGAGTAAAAATCAAAACCTCTGTTACTAACTCTTCTTGTAAAGATTCATAAGAATTAGAAGAGAAGTTGTATAAGATATTCATACCTCGAGACTGTGAACGAAAGATGATAAACATAAAGATATGATCATCAGATTAAAGAAACATTTGGGGGAGAAATGGAAGCCCTGCATTCGAAAAACCTCCATTTTTGATGTTTTGTTGGAGAAGAAAGAAACAGAGAGAGACGATGAAAGTTCAATGCGAAGGTTTCTTTCTTTTAAGTGATGGAGGAGAGATTGTTTTGATATTTAATCAAAACGCGGCGTTTGGTTGGCAGTTGTTACTTTTGATTTTGGAATTATCTTCAATTATAATTCTTAATTATTTGGATTCTGTTGGTCGTTTAAAAGTGGCGATTCTCTAAATAATATACTCCATGGTTTAATCATTTAATCACCGCGTAGAATGAAGTTCTATTCTCTAAAATACCATCATTTTTGTTTTTTGGATTAAAATCAAATATTTATTTTTCAAACTCTAAACTCTAAATTCTAAACACTAAACCCTACCCCTTAAATATTATACTCTAAATGGAAAATAAACAACTCAAACCAAAAATTTAAAATTTCCGATCATTGAACAATAGTTTGATATTTGTGATATTTTTGGAATCAAAACCAAATTAATGGTATTTAGAAAAATTTCTCTAGAATTATTATATGTGCATTGAAATGTCATGTACTATTATTTACCTGAAATTAGACCGAGTCTTGCTTGACTTTTTTTTTCTTTTCTTTGGTCAACTTGCTTGACTTTTCTTTTTGTACAGATTAATATCATGTTGGGGTTTTTTGTTGTTTTTGCTAAAACAAATACTCTAGACAAATAGAAGAATTGGTTAGATGCAAAAGAACGAGTATCCACTATCCACGTCGAGCTACGTAGGATAAAAAAGAACATGTACACCATATTATAACACATGAATAGAAACTTAGAATAGTAGATTAAATACTAATAGATGTTGTTTAACAATAAAAAACGAAAATTAATTACTTCTCACCACCACTCACTCCTCAGCTAATCCAATAGATGTTGTTTCATAAACTTTGGGCCCGACCCATATCCAACCCAATTATACTATCTGTAAAAGACGGACTCTGAAGCCCAATTTCCGCAGTTGCACACTTCTACTAATCTTCTAGTATTTTTCAAAAAACTTATATCGGTAGACGGCAATCTGGATGTAGCTCGAGGATGAACTAACATTTGGTTGAATGGGCTCATCATGTTAAAAGAAAAAAACTCAGTTTAGTTAAATACTCGCATTCTGAAATACAAATGGCCCATTCAAAATTCAGTTGTTCGTCCGAAGAATCAAATCTAAAAGTTCTGCAAATTTACGCAATGAGATCCTTTATTGACAACCACACACAAGTTAATCAAATCGAATCTTATATTAAAGCCAGCTTTTTAGTTCATGACTCAAGTCGGTGGTCATAGCTTCCTTGTATCGTTGAATTTATTCACGTATTATGCTTTTCGTTTTTTATAATAATAACCGACAAATAAATAAATCGAAGCTTTTTCATTTTTGCGAATTGAGAGAATCTCTGTTACAAACATTGATTGGTGTAACAGTGAAACAATCCAAGAATATTCTAAAAAATTTCAATATTTACATAGTCAACGAGCTAAATTAACAAAAGATTAAAATCAGGACCGTCAATTCTGATAAACCCATAATAATCTCCACACAACGACTTGGTCTCTTCTCCACAACAAAACTACTCCATTCACCTGACGTTGACCCAATCACACGAAACCGACCAATCAGGTACATTCTCACTGACCAGACCACTGATTCTCATTCTCTCCTCCGGCGAACGTACCAAAGGACTAAACAGAGAATAATTAACCGGAGACTGAACCGAATTCCAATCGGGGAAATCAAAAGGATCTCTGGGTGAAACCGAAGCCTCGTCTTCTTCGCCACCACACCTCAATGGACATGGACCACTACTACGACGACTCTCATCATCATCAACGGCTAAGAACGGATGATCCAAAAGCATCTGAGCCGTCCATCTCTCCGCCGCGTTTTTCACGAAACACTTCCTCACGAAATCTTTACCTTCCTCCGACAATTCCACCGGAATTCTCGGAACTTCATCACCGGAACCAATACGAACCATTAAAGACATCACATTATTCGCAACTCCTTCCTCCAAACACCATGCCGTTTTGCCACTAGACATCTCAACTACAGAGCATCCTAACGCCCAAATATCCGCCGGAGATTCAAACTCGCCGTGATTTACAGA
Organism: Erysimum cheiri; assembly: GCA_900406345.1. NCBI lineage: Eukaryota > Viridiplantae > Streptophyta > Magnoliopsida > Brassicales > Brassicaceae > Erysimum > Erysimum cheiri. Next base: position 10,580 of record OVAQ01000578.1, read on the forward strand.
TTCCGGTGCCATATACAGAGGAGTTCCTCTAATCTCAACCCTAACTTCTTCATCACTCCTCCGTTTCGCTAATCCGAAATCAGAGATCTTCACATCTCCATCACCAAACACCAAAACATTCTCAAGCTTCACATCACAATGAGAATATCCATTCTCATGAATATGACACAATCCCTTAACAATCGATCTCGTGAATCTCCGCACTTCAAATTCCGGCAACGCTTCACCGGATTTCTTAATCCGATCAGCCAGATTACCACCGGAAGCATACTCCAGAAACAGATTATAGATCTCTTCTCCGTTCTCCACCGTCCTTCCTTCTCCGAAACACCTTACGATCTCGGAACAGTGACCGAGATCATCAAGAACGTCTCTCTCGTTCATCAACGCGGCGGAACAAACCACTCCGGAAGATTTGACAGCCATCAACGAGGGAAACGCCGTAGAACTTCCAGAGGTAGTGGCTAAACTAACGGTGGAGAAGCTTCCATGACCAATTGTTTCTCTACGAATCCACTCCATTAAATTTAATTAAAGCTTCAAAGCAAAGAGAAGAAGAAGAAGAAAAAAAAGTCTTATGAAACAGTTTCTTTACACTTTCTTCATCTGTAACCCTATACTTCTGTTTTTATATATATACACACACTCTTGATATTTTTGTATTTGCCATTTTTTAATAGTATTAAAGAGAAAAAGAAGTAAATAGTTTGTTGTGAACAATTGTATTTGTGTAATTAAATGCACGTGATAATTTTATTTACTTTTACCAGATTATAAATATTTGCTCTTGGCCAAGAGAAGAAATAGCGGCCCATAAAGAAAACGTGGGTGGTGAAGGGAAGACTCGTTGTTGCATCACGCGCTTTATTTTTATTTTTATAATAAAATGAATTATAGCACTATAAAAAGATTAATCAATTAAATAATTTAATTATTTTTTAAATTAAAATTAAATATTAATAATATCATATTGTCATTATAAGTCTTTAGCTATAAAATGTAGATATCAATTACAGTATGTTGTTTTCTAAATGTAATAAACTACCTTATAGAAGTAATCACTTAATATTTTTGTTGAAAGATTTTCTGAAAATTTTATAGTATATGTTTGAGTTATTTTTTAAAGAAAAAGAGAGAATACTGTAGTTGATCAATTAGATTCCTAGTTCTACACGGTTGTTTCAAGATCTACCATGTGATTCTCGTTTTTATTAAGTAGCGTACAAATCGGATGGAAGAATTCTATCAATTTTCCTTTCAGATTTTTGTTTTCTTCCTAACGTGTGAAGTATTTATATATGGCTGTGAATATTAATGAGTATTATTTTTGGGGGTGATGAGTGGTTTTCTCTCGTAGAAACAGTGTTGATTTCTGAAAACAATTGTGAAAATCTCCTCCACATGTCATTAACAACATGCTCAAGATTTCCTAAAAATAATTAACCCTAAAGTTGGTAGAAAGATTTAAACAACTCATATACAGTGTTTCCAAAAGTAATATTCTTGATTTTAGTTTGGTTTAGTTTAGATTAATTCAAAGTTTAATGTTCTCCGAATATAGAATAAAATTAGTTTGATTTTCCGTACGATATTGTTATACATAAGAAAAAGATAAAGGAATATTTATGAAATTAATAAATGTTCCTAAGTCTTTTGGTTGTTAGAAAAACTAATCACATACGTACCGATCTCAATATATCACTTCTATTGAAAGAAATGTGGTTAACAATAATTAGCAAACCTAGACCACTTTGTATGATTAAGTCCACATCAGTATAATTAAAGTTTGATAAAATTTTAAAAGACATGTTAACATTTAATTAAAGTTCCAGAAATCCCAATTAATGCAACTAACACTTTCCCAGTGCCTTGTATTTAAAGACTTCGTGACTTGCCAACAAATTCGACGATTATGTTATATTGCAATACTAATCGTGTGGCAATACTAAGACATATGGAAAGTACAATGTTAGTCGAAATCTTATGCTTAAAGTAGTTAGCTACTACGGTGGTCTAAATTAAAACAAAAACAAATGATCGATATTTATACTTTATTATTAGTACAAACTGGTGTGAACTGTGAAGTAGTTGCCAAAAGATAAAAATAATAATAAAATGGCGTGTGAATAATAGAAAGACCCGTAGACGATTGAAATGGGTCAAATTTGTTCACACATCACACGGACGTTATAATATTACTTTGACATGGCCATTTGATATTTCTTTTGGTAAAAGGCCATTTGATATTTCCACCCCAAGTATGGGTCAATGATTAAACGATAACAATTGCATGGCGACTTCTCTCTTATATTACTTAAAAATCGACCGTTTACCATTATTAGATGCACCAACCTTCACCCATTATGATTAGTAGGGATGTCAAATGGACCAACTGTCCATGGACCAGACCGGGCCAAATTAAAATGGTCGGTTTTGGTCATGTCCAAATAGAAAACTATTCAATTGGACATAAACTAATTAAGTCCACTAATATTTGGTCAAAACCATTTGGACTTTGGTCAGTCCAGTACTCTTAAAAAATTAGGTTTTAGATAATTTTAAAAAAACATTATTAAATACATTAAAATTAAATTGTTTTGCCAGAAAATAATATTTTCTACAAAATGATATTTTTCATTATAAATCGCGTTTTTTCGCCAAAACCGCAAAATCACGTTTTCCCGCCAAAATCACATTTTTCCGCCAAAAACGCATTTTCCCTCCAAAACCGCAAAATCACGTTTTCCCACCAAAATCGTGTTTTCCTACCAAAATCACGTTTTCCCGCCAAAAATCACATTTCCCGCCAAAATCGCGTTTTCGCGCCAAAAAATGCATTTTCCCACCAAAACCGTAAAACCCGCGTTTTCCCGCCAGAATTTCAAAATTACTTTTCATCAGCAAAGATCATTTTTCATGAAATAGCGTTTTCCTGATAAAATCGCGTTTTCCTGCCAAAATTCCAAAATTATGTTTTATCACCAAAAAAAAATTTAATATCTTAATAATTTTTTGGACACTATGGACTTACCAATTGGTCATGGTCCTATTTAGTTTTTGTCATATTTTGAGATGACTTATTTGGACATCGACCATAATTATCCATAAACTTGAATTGTCCAAATGGAATTGATATCCCTAATGATTACTAGTATTTATATATGCGGTATATGTGTTGTATATACTGCACACAAACTTATAAATAAAGACGAATATATGATAATTTTGAAAACTATAAATAATAAATGGAATTAGTTATTAGAGTAAATGGTTAAAAATTATAGAAAATTACAAAAGTTAATTAGAATTAGAAATTTTATTATAAGATTTCACGTGGTAAATGCAAGAAAAACAAACGAGATAAAGATGAATATTGAAAGGAACTAACGAATATAAACATTATAGATAGATGATAGGTAGAATAATTTATTAGAGTGAAAGATTAAAAACAACTATATAAAAGGATTTTTTAGACTTCCATGATAAAACAAGAGGAATCAATGAGATAAATATGAGTAGTTTTTAAAAGAAACTATCGAATATAATATAAAAAATTATAGACAATAAATGGAATAAGTTGGTTCAAGGAAGTTAGTTACTAACGACGGATTGGTCAAGTTGGTAAAGGGGTCTCGGCTGAGTCTTATGCCATTTGGGTTCGATTCCCGTTAGAAGAGACCTCCTCTTAAGTGGGTGAGTTTAACATGACGTGGGTCTCGCCTCGGTAATTAGTCTGTGCTTCGGCTTATGATCACACCGGTATAAAAAAAAGAAAAAAAAAAAAAGAAGAAGAAGTTACAAACATTAACTGGAATTTCAAATTCTGTTTTTAAGTTTCACGTGGTAAACGCAAGAGAGATAAATGAGATACATCTGAATGTTTTTTAAAAATCTAATGATTATAAAAACTGTTACAGTAATAAATAAAATAAGTTACTAGAATAAACGGTAACAAAAAGAAGTTACGACCATTAGTTGAAATTTAAATTTTGTTCTTAGGTTTCACATGATAAACGCAAGAAGAGTAAATGAGATAACGACGGATATTTATTTAAAAATTAACAAATATAAAATGATAGATGATAAATAAAATAAGCTATTAGAGTGAACGGTAAAAAAGAGAAGTTACGAAAATTAATTAGAATTTTAAATTTTGTTTTTTAAAGTTTCACATGGTAGGTTACGAATATTAATTATAATTTCAATTTTTTTTAAAAGACTTAACGTGGTAACGCAAGAGAGATAAATGAAATAAAGATGAATGTAGTAAAATATGTGAAACTTAGGTATACAGGCATGGGCATTCGGTTAACCGTTCGGTTTCGGTTCGGTTGCGCTTGGTTTCGGTTATTTTGGATATAGTTATATAATAACCAATCGGTTATTTGAACCTAACCGAATCCGAACCGAAACCGAACCGATTCGGTTAATCGGTTCGGTTAATCGGTTATTTTAGCCAGGTCTAAGCCTGGGTATTCGGTTTCGGTTCGGTTGCGCTCGGTTTCGGTTATTTTGGATATAGATATATAATAACCAATCGATTATTTGAACCTAACCGAATCCGAACCGATTCGGTTAATCGGTTATTGGTTATTTTGGCCGGGCCTAGGTATAGGTTACTAATATCCAAATAAAAAATGTGTATGCTTAATCAATCAAAAATCACTATCATGAACAAAATATCATATTTTGGTTGAAATACATTAAGCTATTTGAGAAGTTATCCTCTTCATAATTTAGTTCTATGTTTGTAAAAGTGTTGAAAAACCTACATATAATGATGGCTGACATGTTGTGTTATAAGGCCTATTTAAAACCTAACAAAGATAAGCCCATAGAATCATATGGGCTTTATCATCGTAAAAAAAAATGAATGTTTCACACGTGTCACCAATCGCAGAGCTACAATGGACGGTGAACGTTTTATCGCCGGAATATTCCCATCTTCGCTTGCTTCCTCCCTAAAGAAGACAAAATTAGAGCCATTTGTTTCAGTTGACAGACAATTTCGAAACGAAAATCCAGAAAAAGGTCTGACCTTTTTGGGAGAGAGAGAGAGAGCGATAGAGAGATTTCAAAAGGTCAGTGTGTGAGTTTGGAATTTCTGGTTTGTGGCAAATGAATCTAAAAAGGATAAATTAAGTTTTGAGAATGATGATTTGGTGTTTGATGATAATTGTGTGTGAGAAAGAGATGTGCTTGTGGTTTGCAGGAGGAAGAGGAAGAGACGAGTGTGAGAGGTTTAGAGGGAGGAGAGAAGAAAGAGAGATTTTTTTGAGTGTCTTAGGGTTTCAATTCATCTCCAGATCTACATTTCTTTCTTCTCCTTCTTCATCTCATGGAAAGGAAGCTTGTGGTAATTGGGTTTTTACTCGCATTCAGCTCAAGTTTCGACATTTTCGTTTACGGTCTAATGTCGAGAACTTTTGTCTGAATTGTGTAACTGCGATGCTATTATATGTAATTTTAATTGATTTCTAGGTTTTGGGAATCCCGTGGGATATTGATTCTGATGGGCTTAAGGATTACATGTCGAAATTTGGAGACTTGGAGGATTGTATTGTCATGAAGGTTTGCATTTGAGTCTTTTTGTCTACTTTCGATTAAGCAATGTCATCTGATGATGTTTTATGTTTAGGATCGATCAACTGGAAGATCTCGTGGATTTGGATATGTCACTTTTGCTTCAGCTGAAGACGCAAAGGTAACATTACAAGTTGCATTTTTGTTTTCGATGGTTGCTGGATACTTATTTCTACTGGAAAATCTGTCTTAGTGCTTGTTTCTTTTGAGTACTTGTAGAACGCTTTGAAAGGGGAACACTTTTTAGGGAACAGGATCTTGGAAGTAAAAGTGGCTACACCAAAGGTTGGTTACATGGTTTTTTTGAATGTAATAAGACATTAGTTTTTTTCCTATAATCTTTTGTTTTAATGTGCCAGGAAGAGATGAGGCAGCCTGCAAAAAAGGTGACGAGAATCTTCGTTGCTCGAATCCCTTCATCAGTCTCTGAATCAGATTTCCGAAGGTAATCCGATTTGCTTCTAATGTGTTGTTTTCCCGAATGGTTTCTTATAGCTATGGAAATTTTTAAGTATTCCTTGTGTACTCTTATGCAGCCATTTTGAGAGGTATGGGGAAATAACAGACTTATATATGCCTAAGGTAAACTATCATCAGCTTATTATTCAAGACTTTGAAGAGTCTGTGGTCAGATCTGGCCCGATTCTTTAGCTCGTTGTGCCTCCTAGATTTGATATCATTTCCCCATTTTCTGTTTTAGGACCACAACTCGAAGCAACACCGAGGAATTGGGTTTATCACATTCTCTAGTGCTGGTTAGTTTTTGTTTCAATCTGCTCCAGAATCAAGCTTATATATTTTAATAACAGAACGTTCTTTATAAGTCTGATCATCAAACTCATGAGAAAGAAAACATAAGAAACTGACGAATGCTGTCCTGGCTATAAATACTGTCACCCTTTTGGTCATCTTGAACCTGTCTGTAAAAGTTTGGATTTAGAAGAAACCTTCTATTTTGTGATTTCAGATTCAGTGGAGGATCTGATGGAAGACACTCATGATCTGGGAGGTACAACGGTTGCTGTTGATCGGGCAACACCAAAGGAGGATGATCATCCGCCTAGGCCACCGCCAGTGGCTAGAATGTCACGCCCACCCGTGGCTATGGCAGGTGGATTTGGAGCTCCAGGTGGTTATGGAGCTTATGATGCTTACATTTCCGCAGCTACAAGATACGCAGCGCTTGGTGCTCCTACTTTGTATGATAATCCGGCCACGTTTTATGGAAGTAAGACTACTCACTATATAATAACCAAATACTAACTAGAAACAAAAGAATTTTCAAATCAGTAAAGGGGATTTTCACTTTGACTTAGGAGGAGGGGAACCAACGAGGGGAATGGGAAATAAGATCTTTGTTGGACGGCTTCCTCAAGAAGCATCCGTTGATGATCTTCGCGATTATTTTGGGAGATTTGGCCGTATTCAAGATGCTTATATTCCAAAGGTGAGTTATAAGTTACAGTGAGAAAATTATTAGAAAACGTTTGTGTATATATTGAACATTCATCTTTTTTTAATAGGACCCAAAGAGAAGTGGACATAGGGGGTTCGGATTTGTTACCTTTGCTGAAAATGGTGTTGCAGATCGTGTAGCCCGAAGATCTCATGAAATATGTGGACAAGAGGTATAAAAGCGGTTTTGCATTTTAGGCTTAGTACAGAAATCTTTTTAAGATGCTTAAAGAAGCTACATTTGTTTTGATTTTGGGTTTAGGTAGCAATAGATTCAGCAACACCTCTTGATGAAGCTGGACCTAGTGCTGGTGGAAGTTCCATGTTAAGTTCTTCTCGTCCTGAATATTTTGGTGGCTATGGAGGTCCAATGCGCACGTTTGGTCGAATGTATGGAGGCATGAGTTTGGACGACGTGAGTATATAAATATATAACTCAAAAACACTAATTAAAGATTCTTTGTGTACAACTTGATTCTGATTCATATTGTTTCTTAATCTATATCTCTGCTAGTGGGGATATGGAATGCCGAACGCAAGACCATCAAGATCAGACTGGAGATACCGGCCATACTAATGCACCAGACAGTCATCTCATTAGCTTTGGCTTGCTATTTGTATAAACTTCAACTTGTATTTCAGAATCCTCAGGATCTATTTAATTGAAGCTTTTGTTTATGTTTTACCTGGGAACAAGTGAACTTGCTTTGTGATGGTGTATTATGCAGACAAGTAAAATTTGGAACAGAGAAAGCTTTACAAGAAAAAAATTTGCAGTGTACATTTTGTTTTCTTTTTTGGGTTCAAATAGTCTTTTTTCAAAACGAATTTAGAGAGCAGAAGAAGATTTTCTGCAATCAACACGAGGAGCAAAACAAGTCATGAAAGGTGTCATGAAAGTATGTCTTCGGACAAGATGAGTGATCTTCACTGAGTTTCTGGAGATTTGATGATTCCCTTGTTGTTGTTCATGTTCACTTGATACTGAACTTCTCCTCATCTCTTGTGCTTTTATCTTGGCTGTTTGAAGCTTGTTCAAGATCTTATCCATTGATGCTGATTTCTTCTTCTCCAGCTTCACCTGTTGATTCATTCAAGCCAAAGCAATCTCAGCATATAGAAAACAGTTCATGATCTGGTTGGTTGGTTTGAGAGGAGCTTATATAAGCAAGTGAAGGAGGACTAACCTCGAGTTTTCTAATGGCGGCTTCCGCTTTCGCCTTCTGCAGATTTTCCCAAGCTGCTATCTTCGCTTCCTCTCTTTGCAGCCTGCAAAGATTCACATTAATGGCTGAACCAAGAAGAAACAGATATATAACAATCTACTATGTGTATCATACTTAGAAAGAGTCATGGCTGGTTCTGAGATATCCCAAGAAGAAGAAGAAGCAGAAGCTTCAGAGTTATCTTCAACCTCAGGTTGCTCTCTCCTAATAATCCTAGAAGACGTTACTCGTCTCTTAGGACGCTTAATCATCCTTGCTCCTTTATCCATCTTCACTTCTCTCACTTCACCTCTACAAGGAGGAGGCTCAATCACAGACACAACCAACGTTGGAGATGAATCGTTAAGCTCATGAGGAGACTGGTGGTTGTTAGGACTCGTCTCTTCTGGACTCATCTGAGTAGCCATATCTCTTCTTGAAACCACCGGAGATTGAGCCGCCGTCATCATCTCTGCTTTCTCATCTGCACAAGTTTTCAGTACTTCAAAATCAACAAAGCTTAGATCTTAGACATAGTTCCATAAGAATCAGCTCAATCTTGGTTCTTCTCAAGATTATATGATTCGACTAACCAAAAGAAGTCTTTTTTGCAATTTCTGAAGCAAGATTTAAGATTTAAAGAGCTTAAATTTCAGATTCATTAAAAACATAAGAGAGAGACACACACTGTAGTTACCTGTATCAGTTTTGGAGCTAAGAGATGAAGTTTCTTCACTCATCAAATCAACCCAGCTTCGACTATGTCCATGGCCAGGTCCATAGCCATCACGTCCACCACCGACACTTCCTCTAAAAACCCTATCCGCCTCCAAAACACCAGTAGAGAACGGAGAACCAACCACCATTAAACCCTTGGGAGGAGCTTCCATAGCCCGCATCGTCATCCTCGGAGAATATTGGTAACAACCAATCGCCGACGAAGACTGCAGATGCGGATGCTGCGGAAGCGTAGGAGGAACAATCGGACCGCTTTTAGATTTCTGGCGTCTCTGTTCAGAGAACTGAGAGCTGACTGAGGAATTTTGACAAACACCTTGTGGGTATGTCGCCACTGGACTACAAATCCACCGTTCAGCATCTTCCCACTTGGATGGTATTGCTCTGCCACTGTAAAACGGCGTCGTTAAAGCTGAAGCTGAGCCGATGTGACGACGACCACCGTTAATTGAAGCGGCGGTAGTAGATGAAGAAGAAGGATGAGGAACTCTCTCGGAGCTCCAACCTTTGTTATCGCTGTAACTGGGAGCTCCGGGACTTAAAAACCCACCAAAACTGTTTGAAGAAATTGAAGTCTTTCTCATCTTTTCTTACGGACAAGTAATCTCAGATGGGTTTTGGATTTAAGATTGAAAAAGTTTCACTTTTTTAAAGAAATTGAACTCATTTTTGTTGACCGGAGGAGATTGAAGAAAGTGTTGAATGAAGAGTGATGATGTAAAGTGTTAAAAAGAGAGAATAAAGAAACTGTACTTTTCTGTTCTTTGTAAATAATAATAATCTCAAAAGGTGAGAACTTTGAGAAGAGAGAGAGAGAGAAGTTGTTTTGGTGGCATTATTAAGACAAGTGTCGTGGCTGGTCCGATCTTTATACCCACAAAAATATGACAAAAATCCAAATAAAGCTCTAATATTTGTGATCAATTTGAAACTGACTTCTTTGGGATAATGCAATTTACCCTTTCCTTCTTACACTCTCTTCACTGTCTTCATTTTTCTTTTTATTGAAAAAAAAAACATTTTTGGAGAAAAGAAAAAACAGATTTGGACAGATTTAACTGACGTTAGAGGTTTCATTGTTTGTTTGGTAATTTCTTTCTTTCTTCTTCTTCAACCGATTCCTCTGCACCGTTATCACAAAGCCACAACTCTTCCATGTGACTTTTTCTGCACTTTTTGTTCTTTCGATAAATTCAGACTCTTTTGTCGTTTCTCTTAAGCCTTGGCCCTTGTGGCTTTTTTTTTTCCCTTTCACTTTTTAACATTATTTTACAGTTATATATATATATATATATTTTTATAAACACAGTTATATTTTCTTATAATGTACTCCTGCATACCTATAAAGAAGGATCATCGCCCCTGATGAGCTTCCACTAATATGGTAAATTGTAGTCTCCATTATTACATCTCATTGGTAGCGACAATGATTGCGATAATTCCATTAATTCTTTAATTTTATTAGTCAAACAATTTTGTTGAATGTCGTCTTTAACAGGGAAATTCTAGAGGGTGACCTAAAATGGACAGGAAAATTCATTTGAAGAAATAATTAAACAAGTTTTAGAAAAGAGAAATAACATATTATCTATTTAATCGAATGTGAACAAAGAGCTACATATTCAATTTTATTGGATAACTGTCTATTCGTATTAATCGTTGGTATTGTAACAAGTTAAGGTACATATAATTAGTTACTCGATCACATATACAGTAATTTCTACAAGATATTTCACTGTTGCCCAAGAAAATAAAAAAAATTGTCCATAAATTGGGATTTGTCAAGTTGAACCAAATATATAATTCATGAACAAACTGACAAAGATCTTTCTATCCCATTTCCTATAATAATTGTCTATACCGTTGACATAAATAACTAGTTATTTAATTACTTCTTTAGCTACTTTTAATTGTTTGAGTTTATAGTCTATATTCACTTTATAGCTAAAATTCTATATAAAAAATTTAAACTTTCTAAACAGGTCGAATTAACCAATACTACTTGTTTGAAGAATAGTTTAGTTTTGTCATTTTAATAAATAATATCATCCGTAACTAACGTATCCTCATTTTTCTTTCGTAGTCTTTTAAATCCTAAACCGTATATACTACATTTGAGTGTCATTTAGTACATACTATAATTAACGACTGATTTTTTTTTTTTGTTAAGTTACTATAATTAACGACTGATTCTAAATTTTCATTGAAATTGTAAAATGATTCTTTTTAGCATGACTTTTGGCTTTTAGTACTTGCAATTCCAAAGAGCTGGAAAATCTCATCAGGTCGTGGATTATTGGTGAAGTTACAAAATTTCAAAGTGTAATAGTTAAAAGTAAGTACGGAGTTATTATCACGTTATCTAACAAACGCATGGGGATGGTCAAGCACACGACAACACACGACAACACACACTAGTCTCCTTGTTGAGTAATTTAATATAGCATTGATTTTTCGAACAAAACAAAGCCATCAATTATAACAATAATAATAAATAATTGAGTACTACTACAAGTTCAAAAACAGAACAAAAAATCAGAGAATGGGTCCAATTAATAAAACGCATGTATCATATTGACACATGAAATATTGCGACTCCGCTCCTACCACATTCAACGTTTGATTTTTATTCTCCTTCATTCAAATCGTTCTTATCTATTCATCATAGTGGGCATTCGGGTACCCGATCAGGTTCGGGTTCGGGTTCGGATTTTCGGGTTTTTGAGTTTTCAGGTTTAGAGATATAAAACCCATTCAGGTTTTTTATAGAATCGGGTCGAGTTCAGGTTTGGTTCGGGTTATTTCGGTTCGGGTTCGAATATCCGAAATTTTTAAAAAATCTAAAAATTTGATTATTTTTTTTAAAAAAATCATTAAAATTTGATAAATATAACTAACAATTTTCAGATTTTTTAAATATTTTAGTTATTTAGATCTAAATTTAATTGATATTATTTATTTTTAATTATAATATTAGATAATTGGGTTATATCAAATATAAAAATAACTAATATTTGTATATATAATTATATTTCGGGTATTTTGGGTATCTATTCAGTTATCAGGTTCGGTTCGGTTCGGATTCGATTTTTCGGGTTTAGAGATGTAGAACCCGTTTGGATTTTGTAAGAGTTCGGTTCGGATATTTCGGATTGGGTTTAGATCGGATTTTCGGGTTCGGATATTTTGGCCTAGGCTAACATCATACAAAGGGAATGAAGAGTATTTATATAGAGATCAGGGAAAAAGAAAATTAAAACTAATATCACGTTTTTTCGTTTCTTTTTTCCATTGGTGATATATACCATTTTTTCATAAACTATGATTCCACTATTTATTTGCAATCAACTTTTTAATATTTTACCATATTCATTCAAGGGTTATTCAACTCATTAATTCTTGATTCTTTATAACAACTTTCTTAAAAAGACCACGATTTTTGGAGCTGTGTACTCAAAATTCCAACGAGCTGAGAACATTCAAGATTGTGGATAAATTGATCAAGTTAGAATGTTTTAAGATAATACGGAGGTGTTGTCACGTTATGAATTAAAGAAACGATTTCACACAATGAAACGCATGAGAATGGTCACGCACAAACGACAATCTAACAATTATTTTTCAAACAAAACAAAGCTAAACTATTAAAACTCCTCACCGGCCACATTGTAGTATCACGTTTTTTTTATTTGTCTATACAAATCAAATGTATACGTTTTGTTGTTTTAATTGTTGTTTTAATATAATAATTCTGCTATAAACTAAACATTTATTACAAATTCTCATTCATTTACTAAACTCATTTATTGTTGTTATAATCATTTAATAATATCTAAAACATCAAACGAAAATTTTGTTTTTTTTTTCATGGATCCCACAAAAGTACCACTGGATTTTCTATATCAAATCTCAGTCAAACTTTATTTCAATTTAAAAACCAAGGAAAAAATAGCACACATAACAAATATATAAATATGGAAAAAGAGACAACAAAACCTTTGCCTCGACAGTAAGAGTTTCCTCTCTTCAGTGCCTTGACCTGCTTCTTCGCCTGCAAAGACACTCAATATGTTATAGGCAAAGGCAAAGCAAGCCCACCATTTTCGACAAACATGTAAAGCTTGCCATTTGCTTGTTACCTGGGAGACCTTGAATAGGATGGAGACCGTCTCCGTGAGCGTTTGGGAGAGCGAGATAGCGACCTAGATGGGGACCTAGACCGTGACCTAGAACCATGTCTGCGCGATCTCCTGCTTCTACTTCTACTTTGGCTTCTGCTTCTGCTCCGTCTGTGTCTTCTGCAGACAAAACATTTTAGTCAAGAAAACAAATGAGAGGATGGATTAAATCTGTGTAGTCAACTGCGTTGGTGAGTCTCGAGAGAGAGCGGATCCATCAGAGCTCTAAGAACCGAAAAATTCTGTAACTTCCTTCTTATCTTCACAAATCCCCATTCTAATCACGATGCAAAAATGATAACTTTATTAACAACCTCGGTGGTGGCGATCGACTACAACTCCTACTACGGCTGCGATGCCTATTCCGACTTAACCGGCTTGTTTCCGCTAGTTTCTCCATCCTTTGCCGCTCTTGTTCTCGTTTCTTAGCAGACTCTGTTGCAGAGTCTTTTTTAACTGTACAATATATTTCATCCACCATCTCAGTTTCTAACAGCAAATAGGAATTAACTTAATTGTAGTGAACATAACAGCACTTAAGATCTTACTTTGCTTCGTTAGCTGTTTGTTCATGATTCTCTTCAGTCGTTCTTGAGGAGTTTCTTTCTTCTCTGCTTGCGCCTGCTTCGACGAGGAGGTACCTGCTTTTGAAAGCTTCGCTAGTGCTGTGGAAGTACTGCAGGAATAAAAAAAGAATCACGAATCCAATTCACAACCACAAAAGCTAACAAAAGATACAGAACCCAAAAAGAACTAGAAATATGTAATCTCAGCCATACCTCACTGTCGGTTTAGCTGGTTTAGCAACTTTGTCTTTCTCAAGGGATACACCAGATGCAGGATCTACATGCAGCGCCTCAAGAATACGGCCCGGCGATGATCTGCAGGGAACTAAAGTATTATAATTTCCTACTCCATCGATTATAATTAGAAAATTTCTAACAAGTTTAAAAGCGATTCCAGAGAGGAAGAATCTATCTCTCCCTCGGTACCAATCTAGTGCCAATTTATTCTACAACAACAAAAGTCTCAACCAACAAGTGGGGAGTAAGTGGCTATCTTTGCAAGAACTAGAGGTTGAGTGCTCCGACCGGCTTAATAGATCAGACTGAGATGGTGGTGAACGCGGTGGGGAATATCCTTCGAACTTTGGACTTCCCACATCTCCAGAGCCTCCTCCAAATTCTGTAATATATTCGATTTTTGGTTTGCTGATTTCATCAGAATAGTCTTCACGCCCATTCCGCCTTGAGTATGATGGAGAATATGACCGGGATCTGGATCTTGATCTGTGGATACGGGAAAGAAGAGATTAGCAATCACTTTCCCAATGTTTCCAAAGCTGGTATGACATAATAACAAGCTAATAATGGCGAAACCTTCTTGAACGCGGATAAGCCTCATAAGTAGGACTCCTTCGAGACTCCCTATGAATTAGAAGCACCATGTCAATGAACTAAACATTCCAAGACTTTTGCAATTTCTTTACGAGTGATACTATCTTACCTGTAGGGATCATGGTGAATCATTTGCCTTCCGCCAATTCTTGAAGTTTCTCTTTCTCTATCCCTCTCTATCCTAGAAACCTTTCTTCTTTCTTTGCGACTTAGTTTCTTCTACATTTTCATGAATTTTGATTCGATCACATTCGTAGATAGATAAGCAAAGGGAGCAAAACAAAAAGAAGACAAAAACTTGCATTAAACAACATGAGCCTTGCAACTTACAACTGAAGGATCGCCTTTGATGAGTTCTTTTTGCCTTTTCTCTTCCTCTTTTGCTTTCTTGTCCATATAAACAAGCCACCCATATCGCTTAACGCCAAACTGTTTAGCAATTGTTTCCATTCCTTCATCATCGCTGTCATTACTGTCAAATTCTTCCTCGTCATCCTCATCATCCTCGTCGTCATCAGCATCATCATCGCCCGCATCCAACGAATCATCTTTTCCGTTTCCAGCATAAGAAAATCCAACCTGTGAATACGTGCCTTTGTTTGCAGGTGGTTGAGCTGGTTGAGATCTACAGAAAACGTATATAAACAGAACAAAACTTGTGAGTAACTAGAAGATCAATCGCGATTACAACTTGAGCTTCTACATAATCATAATCAATATGAAAAAAGAAAACTTGAAAGAGTAGGGTGAAAATGTACCTTGTCCCTGAGAAGGGTGCAGCAAGTTTGGCCTCGAGCTCTTGATGGACATGTAGCAAACCCTCCTCATCAGAAACTGTTGACAGTATGAAGCATTATCCCATTGACTCTTATCTCATGTACTCGATTTAGATTCGAAGACCATTTTTCCTTGATTTTGATAAACAAACAGGAAACAAATTTATCGGAAGTAGAAATAGGTACCGACATCCTCTGCGCCGATGTTTAATCAAATCCCGATAACGCTCAAAATTAACAAACTCTTCAAGTTCTTCCTCCTCTTCCGTTTTCTTATGTGGCCGTATGCTTTTCGAACCAGCCTCACGCACGAAATCCAGAAGAGCACGACCGTCAAATCTAATTGAACAACAATCGCTAATTCAATCACACAATTCTAAAACAAGCAAGCAAACCTATAGAAACTTAATAAACCCTAATTCTAGAAGTAATTCAATACCTATCAATCATAACATCTTGCTTCCCATTCCAAGGTATCCTGATACAAAAAATATTCAGCGTCAACAGGCAATCAAACCCGAATCGGAAATTCCAAGCTCAATCAATAGGGTTCATTACAGGCCCTGTTGATCCTCGGTGGCTTGGTAAAGACCATCATCACGGAAGATACGGTAGCGAGAACCAACGGCTTGAATCGACTGAATAGGATCTCCACGACGTTTAGCCAAGTAAATAGCTCGCCGCTGTGCTCTTTTCCGAGCAGCGTCCATCATATCATGCACCTTCTTCTCCGATCTTCTCGCTTCGTGCCACATCTTGTTCTCACCTCCTTGTCTCTGAGCTTAGAAACCCTAATTAACTCTTCGGATTGGAAAATTTCTCAGGCGAATTTGGGAGATACTTTTTTTATTTCCGATGACTAGTTTGCAGAGAATGTGAACCGTCCGATTCCAAATACAATTACATCTGCCACGTGTCAGCTATTAGGCTGTGCTTAGCGCTTATATGCGTAAGATTTTGGATGGAAGCTTCTGCATGATGCAGAGGTTTCTACTACTTTCGAATTTATAACTTTTGCTTTTGAACCAATATATATATATTTTTTTTGGCTAAACACCTAGACGACCAATTTATTAGAAGTTTAGAACAGTAGAAGCATGTTGCATGTTATATAATGCATACTGTATTTTATATTTATAGTTTTTTAGATAAAATTTGTAGTTTTGCTTAAACCGGTTGTTGAAATAGCTATGTCACGAGTTAAGCGTCTTTTCATTCTTTAAGTATTCCGATATACTTTTATAATTAATTTTATAATACAAAATTGTTTATTTTTTGGCTTCGTATGTTTCTTATAAAAAATACAAATTGAGAGAAAAATTAATTAGTGGTGGTGCCCAAAAATTCTGGAAGCTGTGTGATTGATCACATTTGTTTGAGGTGAGTGTAGTGGCAACGTATGACGTTAACATATGGCGTACATAATAATTACATTATAGAACTTAATCATGAAGATCAGATTGCATTTTATATCCCATTAGTTGGACCACTTGGTTTGAGGTCATGAGAAGAAATATCGAGGTGGTCATTAGATGGAAAATCGGAGAATTTCACACCAAAATGTACGTAATCCTTTTACCATTTCAAACGTTTATTGCAGGCAATAATATAAGTAAAATGACAGTAACAAATATTCGAATCTTATTTTTTGTAACTCCGTGGTAAATCTTGTAACTATTAAACCATCATCAATGACAACCTATCCTTGACCAATTTTTTATATTCATAAATATATATTTATATTACAACATAAAATCTATCTATAGTGTTTAGTTTATATTGGATTTTGAATGTGTTTAGGAACAGTTTTTGTCGACTCAAAAGTTAAAGATAAGAATATTGGAAAAGCAGAGTTTAAAAGTTATGATGGGAATAGGGAATGGAACACAAAACATTCTAATGCTCAACAAACGCAATTATATTATTACAACACTCATCTTTCAAGTTCCATCAAAAAGATTCGTGGAAAATACAAGACTTGCGTTTCAAATCGATGTTTCTTTCTTTATAGAAAAAAATGGATGTTTCTTGACGCGTGTCGCTAGTTCTCACCATTAGTCTGACTTCAGTTGGTTTTGGTCAAGTGGTCGTTTTTTCTCATGTCACCAAAGGTCCAAAACCTAGAAATGAGTTGGTACTTTCCATAGAAGAACTGAATAAATGGTTCAGATTTGATATAAGAAGACCTAAACCATTAGGTCATTGAATTTGATTTAATGCTTGAAGATATTTATGGTAACGAAAGTTAGAGTGGTTAAATATGTTTTTGGTCCAATAGTTTTCTAATTTTTTTTTCTGATAAATTTTTAATTTCTTTGCTAGAAAATACATTAAACGGTTCAATTTAAGCTGTTCTATAATTTTTGAGTAAAACTTAATAATGTGGGATTGGATGTTATAGTAAGTCAAAATTGTTTATTTCCGACTTTTCTTAGTGGAGAAAATGTTCTCTATCACTGTGCACAATTGAACATAATACTTTATTAAATAACAAAGGAAACAGTTAGTTACTAGGAAATGTGAAGTAGGAAAGTCTGAAATGATCTACATCGCCTAGAGGAAAAATGAAAACTAAAACCCTATCAATATGGAAAAGGTTGCACAGATTTATCAATGCAATTAATTTTTTTTTTCTCTCAGTATAAATGGAGCTTTGATATTGAAATTTTCAAAATACAAGTCTACTGAATAACTCGGTTTATCCATGATAGTGATTAGTGAGTCTTAGTAAGTTAGGTTTCCCGTTATAAAAAAATAAAAATTAGTAGAATTGTGGAATATTGAAATATAGATAAAACAAATCTATTATATAATTAGGGAGTCTTCTCTCCTCTTAGGGTGTCCACATTAGCGACATGTCAGCGTACACGTCATCATAAATTTTTAATAGGTGCAAAATGTTATTTAAAGGATTCGAACCCATTACCTTATGCATTTAGTGAGTGAATTTCAAACCAAATCACCATTTAAATCGTATTGGTTGATAT
>OVAQ01000579.1:0-28880 GCA_900406345.1 Erysimum cheiri
TATATTTGGTAGAACACATGAAGTGTTCTCCCACTACCTATACTCTAACAATATCATGACTCCGAACAGTACATGTGTAGAGTTCTAGTATAACACCAACGACACGTGTAGTAGCGCTACTAATCTGCGAATTTGGTTGGATAAGTTGTGTATATTCACTTGGTTGTTATTTAAAGAGGTATTGTTTTTTTTTTTTTTTTTTTTGGAAAAGGGGTTTTTTTANTGGTAAAGAGGTTTTGTTTAACCAAACTAAACTAATAAATGTTAAGTTCTAAAACCATTGTTCTAGACTATTCATACAACACATTGTTAAACGTATTTACACTAACTAGATAATTCCATTGAAACAGTTCTCCAATTTCTATTAATCGATCGACAACCATTTACAGGTTGCAAAGAAAAGTTTACAAGATTTGATTATAATCGTCGCAGTAACGTAATTAAATTTGTAGACGCTGGTTATTAGAAATTTAGAATTAGGATATATATAAATCCTTGATAAATTAAAAGCCAATAATTCATACATTATATTAAAACACACAAACCAAAGACTTATTCGAGAAAACACACATGTACGGTACGACATGGTACTGTACGGATGATTATATTTGATAATAAAGAAGTAACACACGACGATGGATCGAAGATTTGAGTTATGAGAATCGATGGATGGATCAGCAATGTTTGGTGCAGAAGCAACGACGACGGAATCCACGGCATTTACCTCCGCCAAAGCCTTCGTTGTGACACACATTTCTGCAGTTGTGTGTGCTCACGCATGGACCCCTGAACCTATGACTCTTTGACTCACACGTGCGTGCCTCCACCGTGACTGGACCCATTCCTAAAGAAAATTGAAAAAAAAGCCTTTGTTTAGACCATATAGTTCAGTTTCATGTTTCATGTTTCATGTTCCCACGCATAATGCATATTAATATATTCAAATGTAATTATTGTTTTAGTATAACCAACCATTCTTGGAACCAAAGTGGAAAAACAATCGATAAAACTCAAATTATATATATGAGCATTCAGACGAGGAATCAATAGAAAGCTCCAGTATAGAACCTTATCAAAAAGGGATATAAATATAAAAATTTGTTATCATAAGCAAATGACGAATAAAAAAGACATGATTAATGCATATGTGCAAAGTTATATATTATGGTATGAATAAAGAACCTGTGGCGACGAATATCATGAACAAGAGGAGAACAGCTGTGATCAAACGCATAGATAGCTTCATATTGAGAGAGAGAGAGAGATTTGGAAAGAAGTGATAAGTGTGTGGGTTTCTAGTGAGGAAGGTGGCACCATATAAAGGGAGTAAAAAGGTATAAGAACGCTCGAGATAATTGAACTTTTAAGAAAAGAAAACGCATATCTTTTTATTTGCATTATATTCACTTTTTCTTTTTGCCACTGAGGTGTGACGACGACTTGTCTATTTAATTATTTGCTTTGTACCGACACTGTAGTGAATGCAATTTCTGGTCGATTGAAGTGACAAGACACGCTGAGATCAATAAAGCAATTTTTTTTTTAATTTTTTACAACAAACAAATTTTACTTCATAAAATAGAAAAGAAAAAAAAACTTAAATGAGTAAAAAGTTGATCAGTTAGTCAGATATTGAGGAGTCCACAAGTAGTGGCCACGTCAAAAATTAAAACCAAGTGAAATAGTAAAAAAAAAAGTGAAGTAGTTTTGACCCCAGCATAAAAAATTGAAGCCTCCACTCGCTAGTCGTCAATCATCAATAGGGACCACTTCTAATTTCTGTGGTTAAAGAAAACATTTTGGAGTTTCATGGTTTGTGAATCTTGCTCTGTTACAAAATGCCTATATTTTGAAGAATGCCTAACATAGTATTTCATCTTGGATAAATTGATAGCATTCCCACACATCGGAAGAATCCATGTAATCGTCTCCTATAAACTCTGTACATAGATTCGATTAAACTTGCATGTACGATTATCAGAACATAGATTCGAATTCTTTATTAGAAATAGAGCCATTAGTTGATTTAACCTTGTTGGAAATACAATCCAAGTCCCACATCAGAAGTTTGAAAGGACTAATACTAATATATAAAGGGTTAAGGTCAATCTACTAATTGTCAATTGGTTTTTAGTTGGAAGCCCAGTATTAGCTCAAATTTAACATGGTATCAGAACTCAAGATTTAAAATCTGATGGACCTAAGAAAAGTGGATACGGACATACCTCAACCCGAGTAATAGAACCCGAAAAATGGACTTATCAAGAAGGTGTGTTAAGATCATGTGGTTCTTGGATTGAAGGGAAGATTGTTGGAAATACAATACATGTCCCACATCGGAAGTTTGAAATGACTAATACTAATATATAAAAGGTTAGGATCAATCCACTAATTGTCAATTGGTTTTTAGTTGGAAGTCCAGTATTAGCCCAAATTTAACAAACCTTACATTAAACCTGAAAACACACACAAAATAGAGACTACTTATTGGAGAACACACCACACACATGCACGGTACAACATGGTACTAAACGAAAGATTAGTAACAAACAGACGATGGATCGAAGATTGAGTTGAGAATCGATTGATGGATCAGCAATGTCTGGTGCAGAAGCAACGACGACGGAATCCACGGCAATTACCTCCGGAGAAGCCTTCATTGTGACACACGTTTCTGCAGTTTGTTTCGCTAAAGCATTTACCCTTGAACCTATGGCTCTGTGACTCACACGTGCGTGCCTCAACCGTGACTGGACCCATCCCTAGAAAACAAAACAAACTTGGTTTAGACTTTAGAGTACTATATATAGCTTATGTTCTCATGCATGCATGATGCATATTAATTGATCTTCAAAGTTTATGCAAGATTTTGAGTATTATTGCTAGTCAAGACATCTATCTATGGCCAACAATAGTTAAAATTGTAAAATGGAAAGGACAATTAATAAAAACCACCTAATATATGACCATAGTTTACAAGAACAATCGATAGAAACCATAAATATAGATTTATCAAAAACGGGAAACCATAAATATACAACATATGTTATTATTATTAACCAAAATGACGAATAAAATAGACATGGGTCGTGAAAAAAATTAGAAAATTAGGTAACGAGTAAGCGAACCTGTGGCCACGAATATCATCACCAAGAGAAGAACGGCTGAGATCAAACGCATAGAAAGCTTCATTTTCAAAGAAAGAAAGAAAAGTTGAGAGAGAGAGAGAGAGATTTGGAAAGAAGTGTTAAGTGTGTAAGATATTAGGATGAAGATGGCACTATATAAAGAGAGTAGAGAGTAGTGAGGTGGAGAAACGATCGAGATATTTGATTAGTATATTAGATAATGAATTTTTAAGTATTCTTTAGATATTTTTTTGGGTAATATCATCTTCTTCTTTTTTTTGGGTAATATCATCTTTATCGTTGGCGTATTCACTTTTGATTTTAACCAAAGTCGTGACAGTTGTCGATTTTTTTCCTTTTTTTTATTGCTTTTCCGTGTTTTCTTTGTTTTGTAATTTTGTCAATTTATTTGCTTTTACAGATGCTGTCATAAACGTAAATTTTGGTCCTTAATGCAAGTGACACGACACGCAGAGAAGAACTCCTACCGTTTCGACAAGTCATTCTCGAATCAGTAAAACAAGATTTTATTCAGAAACAAACAGAAAAAAAACGTATATTTTTTTACCAAAAATAAAACGTAGTAAAGTAAATTTGAGTTAGATATTGTGGAATCCACAGTAATAGTGGCCGCATCAAAAGTATCAACTCGAGTTTTTATCGTATACTTAATTATATAAAATGATATTACTGGTTGTATAAACTTAATGTTTGTGGTGGAAGTCCTTGGTCTAGTGGTTGACCAAGGGTGTTAATTTATATTTCTACACCAGGAGATCTGGGGTTCGAGCCCTAGATATTACGTTTTATTGATGAATTTTTTATTTGGAGGATTTATTGGTGGGTTTTCCACCTGGAGGTCTGGGTTTCAATTCCCGGAGAACGTAAGGAGTCAAATTTACATGAGATCTTCAGCACGATGCTGGTGCAATCACTGGATATGGATCTTCAGAGATTTCAAAGATGCAGGAGATGTAATAATTCTCTTCATTTGCAATAGAATAATAAAATCAGTGTTAAAAAAAAAAAAACTTTAATATTTGTTATATACTCACAATAGCAAAAAATACTAAATTAAAAACTTAATATTTGCTACTTATAAAAAAATAAACTTTGTACATTTTCCTTTTTATTCTTGCTATTTTATTACTCCACCAATTACATCCATACAAGTAAAATTTGGTATTTAGTTTCGATCTCTTGGGATGTGACGTAGGCTCTGACAACTACCAAGCCTGAATACCATCTGAAAACGCTTTGAAATTCGATCGTTCATGTATTTCACTCTATTACAAAATACAGATATATATAGAGGATATTCAGTCTCTTTAGAATGCCAGAAAAATGCATTCCAAGATAGATGTTCAAGATGGGAAAGTGACTTTAATGATATATTGGAGAATTCAGAAAAAGAGGGAGGACCACCAAGATGGGAAGGTTCCTTTCTTGCCTTCAGAAGCTTTGTTTCTCAGCATGGACTATAGGATATCAAACATTCGGGCAACCCCTTGTCCTGGAGAGGTACTACACACTCTCATTTCATCAAATCCCATCTTGACCGCTCTTTAGCAAACTGCTCTTGGTTCGAGAAGTATCCAACTGGAAGATGTTGGTACCTCCGCTTTGAGGGTTCAGATCACAGACCACTTGTGACCTATTTCAAAGATTCTAATCGTCGCAGAGAAAGGATGTTCCGCTTTGACAGATCCCTCACTGAAAAACCTGAGATTGCTGAACTAATTCAGTCCTCTTGGTCTGATATCAACAATTCCTCTACGATACCTAAGCTTGACCACTGCCGCCAGAAAATTATTGAATGGATCAAGGAGAACTATGAAATAAGCAACAGAGCCCTCAAGCAATATCAATCCGAGTTAGAACAGGCTTTGTCGGCAAGGACACCAAACCCGGAGGCAATTAATAGCTTTACTCACTGCGAGTTTAGAGAAAGCCTACAAAGCTGAGGAAAACTATTGGAAGCAAAGAAGCCGCATTAGTTGGTTACAATGTGGAGACCGCAATACTGCTTTCTTCCATGCAGTCACCAGAGGGCGAAGATCAGTCAACTCTTTCTCAGTTATTGAAGATGAACAGGGCAATGAGTTTGTGGAAGAATATCAAATAGCAAGTACTATATCTCAGGTTTTCCAAAGTATCTTCACCTCTAATGGAAACACAAATTTCCAGCTAGTCGAGGAAGTTTTAGAGATGAAAGTCACTGCAAGTTTGAACGAAAAACTCATCGTCTTACCAACAGACCAAGAGATAAAAGAAGCTGTCTTCTCCATTAACTTAAGCAAAGCCCCGAAACCGGATGGCTTCTCGTCCAAGTTATATCATGCCTATTGGCATATTATTGGGGATGATGTTTCCCGGGAAATCCGGTCTTTTTTTGAA
The DNA here is from genome assembly GCA_900406345.1 of Erysimum cheiri. Taxonomy (NCBI): domain Eukaryota; kingdom Viridiplantae; phylum Streptophyta; class Magnoliopsida; order Brassicales; family Brassicaceae; genus Erysimum; species Erysimum cheiri. Next base: position 5,526 of record OVAQ01000579.1, read on the forward strand.
TCTAAAAGGCTAAACACAAGGCACAATAAAACTCATGTCCGCTTGATTCCCAAAGGCAATGCACAAAGGCGTATTGGAGATTATAGGCTGATTGCTCTGTGTAATACCCATTACAAGATAATAGCCAAGATTCTCACAAAGAGATTCCAACCAATCCTGACATCCCTCATCTCCCCGCATCAATCAGTTTTTATTCCCAATAGAGCCATTTCCGATAATGTTTTGATCACCCATGAAGTGTTACACTTTCTTCGAACATCGGAAGCAAAGAAATTTTGCTCAATGGCGGTCAAAACGGACATGAGCAAGGCTTATGACTGAATAAAATGGGGCTTCTTGTGAGCGGTGCTTGGTAAACTTGGCTTTCATGACACTTGGATCTCTTGGATAATGGAATGTGTCACCTCAGTCTCTTACAAATGCCTCATCAATGGCTCTCCCAAAGGCCTAGTGACACCAACAAGAGGCTTAAGGCAAGGCGACCCCCTCTCGTCCTATCTGTTTATTCTTTGCACGGAAGTATTGTCGGGTCTGTGCACCAAAGCTCAAAACAAAGGATCTCTGCCGGGTATAAGAGTTGCAAGAGCTAGTCCTCCAATAAATCATCTCCTCTACGCAGACGATACCATGTTCTTCTGCAAATCAAGCCCGTCTTGTTGTGATCCTATTTCACGTATTCTTCTTCAATATGAAGGTGTTTCTGGCCAATCCATCAACTTCAACAAATCAGCCATCACTTTCTCCTCCAAAACTCCCAGTGATACAAAAACTATAGTGAAGCAGACCCTTAACATTACTAATGAGGGAGGAATTGAAAAGTACTTGGGCCTTCCAGAGCACTTTGGTAGAAAGAAAAGAGATATCTTCTCTGGAATAGTGGATAAAATAAGGCAACGAGCACACAGTCGGGCCTCACGCTTTCTCTCTGGTGCCGGCAAGCAGGTGCTTCTTCAGTCCATTCTCCAAGCTATGCCATCTTATGTTATGTCATGCTTCAAACTCCCAAACTCACTCTGCAAACAAATCCACTATGTGCTTATGAGATTCTGGTGGGATGCAAAGCCAGGGCAAAGAAAAATGAGTTGGGTGGCTTGGGATAAAATCACTCTCCCGAAATCTTCAGGTGGGCTAGGGTTTAAAGATATCTCTGATTTTAATGATGCTTTCTTAGCTAAGATTGGTTGGAGACTTCTATAAAATCCAAAATCTCTTCTGGCAAAAACTCTGTTGGGCAAATATTGCCATTCTTCTCTTTTTTTGGAGTGCTCAGTCCCAAAATAGGCTTCACATGGGTGGAAAGGAATACTTATTGGCAGAGATATGCTGCTCAAAGGGTTGGGGTGGTCTATTGGAGATGGCAGCAAGGTCAGAGCTTGGCATGATCTGTGGCTTTCCCTGGAGCAACCACAAAAACCTATTGGTCCCTCCCCTTTTGAATCTGATGATCTTTTGGTCAAGGAGCTGATATGTCCACTCACAAAAGACTGGAACTCTGCAGCAATTCAGAAACACTTACCTCAATATGAGGATCTCATTCGCTCTATTCCCCTGAGCAAGGCGCCCCTTAAAGATGATATGGTGTGATTACCAGAGAAATTTGGTCAATACACTACTAAATCCGGTTATTTCTCTGCAATAAGGGCCTCTAGCCCTCTGCCCTCTACCTCACATGACTTTAACTGGCACAAGAACATTTTGCAAGTGAAAGCAGCCCCTAAGATTAAGAACTTCCTATGGAAGGCGGCACGAGGGGCTCTCTCACTTGGTAATAACCTGGCAAAGAGAGGACTCATGAGTTCAATTGCTTGTAAATGCTGCAGGGAAAGAGAAGATGAGATTCACATCTTCCAGAACTGCCCATTTGCTCAAAAAGTCTTGGATCTCTCACCTTTGCAAAAGCTGCCTTCATCGGGTAACCCCTTGGACTCTATGAATTTTTATTCTAGCTTGTCCAATTCTCTGTTGTGGAAATCACTTCCACCCTCAGGCCTAGTCATTTCTCCACTTGCTCCCTGTATTATGTGGAACCTTTGGAAAGCTAGGAGTTACCTCATCTTTGAGGACCGGTTATTCTCGGAACAAGACATAGTCACAAAGGCTATTCACGAAGCCAAAGAGTGGCAATCAGCTCAATCAACCTTAACCATGCCAATTCCCCAATGCAAAAAGCCCCTAGTAAGACAACCTGTGATTTTTGCTAATAAATGTTATGTTGATGCAGCATGGTGTCACACTACTGGCCTTTGCGGACAAGGATGGATCCTGTACGATCAAGACGGTACTTCCCTGCTCCAAGGCTCAGCCACGAAACAATTTGTCTCCTCGGCACTAACTGCAGAAGCTCTCGCTCCCTGCAGCATGTTGACTCTGTTAGCAGGTCACCCAACTTTCTCCAAGATCAGACACCTTGAAGTGTGTTCTGACTCTCAAGTTCTCATATCCACCATAAAGAATCAAGCTAGCTCCAAGGACCTTCGGGCTATTCTTCATGATATCAATCACGCTAGTGATGTTTTCAATTTAATCTCTTTTAGCTTTGTCCCTCGTTTGACAAACCTTGTAGCTGATTCGATTGCAAAGTCTGCTTTGATGGCAGCAAACCTTTCCTCCATCAGTGGAGTGTAACTCTTTATCTTTTGATTAATCAAGTTTAGTTTGTTCAAAAAAAGATGTTCAAATTTTTTAATTCCACCACAATTCTCTTTAAGGTGAAATTGAAGTGATTCGTAATTTCTGGCATAATTGCAACAATGTGGTTAACTTGTAGATACGGTTATTAGAACATAGATTAGGATTAAGATTTAACATTATATTAAAATCGGAAACACACAAACCAAAGACTTATTCGAGGACACACACACATGTACGGTACAACATGGTATTGTACAGAATATTAGATAAGAAATAACATAAGACGATGGATCGAAGATTTGAGTTATTAAAATTGATGGATCAGCATTGTCTGGTGCAGAAGCAACGACGACGGAATCCACGGCATTTACCTCCGTCAAAGCCTTCGTTGCGGCACACGTTAGCGCAGTTTGATGTTCTCACGCATGTACCCTTGAACATATGGCTCTGTGACTCGCATGTGCGTGCCTCCACAGTGACTGGACCCATTCCTAGACAAAATTAACACACAAAAGAACACTTAGTTTAGACCATAGCTTAGTTTCATGTGTCTCATGCTATTCATATTAATTAATTTTCGCAGTTTATGGAACAAGAGTATTTTTGCTAGTTAAAAGACCATGTGAACAATAACTATTGGATAGACAACTGGTAAATAAGAACCACTTATTATATGAACATTCAGAAGAACAGTCGATAGAAACCATACATATATAATTTTATCAAAAAAGGAAACCATATACATATGTTAAAATACGTTATTATAACCAAATTAGGAATAAATAAGACATATGTTATGAGTAACGAACCTGTGGCGACGAAAATCATGAACAAGAGGAGGATCGCTGATATCAAACGCATAGAGAGCTTCATGTTCAGAGAATAGAGGTATATTTCGAAAGAATTGTTTAAGTGTGTTGCTATATGGGGAAAATGGCAATACTATATAATTACCATCCTCATCACACAACTCCATTAAAAGTGTCTTTAATTAATTTTATTTATTGAATATTAAATTTAAAAAAAAATAGAAACCAATCAAAATATGACATAGTTTAAGGATATATTTCATATAGTCTTACGCCTTAAATGACACTAGATTTAAATTGATTTTAGCTTTTTATTTTACAAAATCTACTTTTTTATACATTTATGATTATATAAGAAATAGCTTTTTTGAATTGTAGGGAATCCAGATGTTGGTATATTCTACTTATTTGTTCATAAAATCCAAAAACTAGTTTTTTTTTTAGTTTTTCAACAAAATCTTCATTTAAGATTTTGTAAAATCAAAAATCTCCATCAAAATCAAAAATCAAAAACCAAAAGCTAAAAGCCAAAAACTAAAATCCAAAAACAAATAAAAATTTACCTAACACTCATAGCCTTAATTATCTTCCAAAAACACTTTTATTTCTCTTTTCTAATAAGTTTCTTTAATTTAATTTTAAAAAATTAGGGAAAACACTCCATTTATCACGAATGGAAGTGCTCTAAAAACGTGAAGTGATCTTGATCTAGTGACAAGTCCACAGAAGACAGATACCATCACACCAGGGATCGAGTCCCCGACCCTACAATCTGTAGGAATTAGGTTAATGCGCCGGTGAGTTGTGACCCAAATATTGAAAAAAAAAAAAAAAGGAAGTGCGCTAAGAACGATGCTGATAATTAATTGGTATACTCGATAAGTATTTTCAAAGATAATTTTAGATAATATCTATTTTTTTTTTCTCAATAATATCTTTTTTTGTTATTGGATTTTCACTTTTGAATTTAAGAAGAGCGGGGTGAATTTGTCGATTTTATATGCTTTACCGACACAGTCCTTAATGGACACGACATGCAAGTTTAGAAAACGTATAAAGAAGTAAATAACGTAACTCATAATTGAGTTGGTCAGAGTCCACAATAATACTACTGAAAACTAAAAAGTAGTAACAAGTGGAATAGTCACGGATAGAGTTTTTAATTTTATCAGTACCTAAATGAAAAACTTACTGGTTATACAAAATTATATATATGGCGAAAAAAAATACAAAATTATATATACTCAATGCAGCAAAATATCAAATTATAATACAACTGTGGCAACTGGCTACAATAGTAATGCATTTATTTTTCAAAAGAAAAAAGTATATTTCTGGCATAATTGCAACAATGTGGTTAACTTGTAGACACAGTATTAGAACATATATTAAGATTAAGATTTAACATTAGTTGATTTAACATTACATTAAAATCGGAAACACACAAACCAAAGACTTATTAGAGAACACACACACATGTACGGTACGACATGGTACTGTACGGAAGATTAAATAAGAAAGAAGTAACATAATAAGACGATGGATCGATCGAAGACTTGAGTTATGAGAATCGATGGATCACTGATCAGCAATTTCTGGTGCAGAAGCAACGACGCTGGAATCCACGGCAATTACCTCCGCCAAAGCCTTCGTTGTGACACACGTTTCTGCAGTTTGTTTCGCTCAGGCATGTACCCTTGAACCTATGGCTCTGTGACTCACATGTGCGTGCCTCCACAGTGACTGGACCCATTCCTAGACAAAATTAACACACAAAAGAACACTTCATTTTAGACCATAGCTTAGTTTCATGTGCCATGGTGAACTATTAATTATTTTTACTAGTTAAGAGACCATGGTGAACTATTACTAAGATCGTATAGTGGATATGATAACAATCGTTAGAAACCATAAATAAAAAAATTTAATTATAACCAAATGACGTATAAATAAGACATAGGTTATGAGTAACGAACCTGTGGCGACGAAAATCATGAACACGAAGAGGACCGATGAGATCAGACGCATAGAGAGCTTCATTGTTATAGAGATAGAGAGAGATTTCGAAAGAAGTGTTTGAGTGTGTTGCTACTGATGAATATGGCACTACTATAAGTAGGAGGAAGTAGATAATTGATTGGTAAGTGTGAAAGAAAAAAGAAAAAAAAGAGATAGTAATTGATTGGTATATTCGATAAGTATTTTTTTTTTTTTTTTTTTTTTTTTTTTTTTTTTTAAAATTNCACAATTCGATAAGTAATTTTAGATAAAATATCTTTTTGTTTTTGGAGTTTCACTTTTGAATGCTTTGCCGACACAGTCATAAATGTACCCTGAATGTAAGGTGACAAGACACGCAGAGGGATCCTACCGTCTCGACAAGTCATTTTCGAAAATAGTGGAACTAGATTTTATTTCAGAAAAGAAAAACAAGAAAACGTATAAAAAAAAGTAAAATAACTCATAATTGAGTTGGTCTGCAAATGTTGTGGATTCCACCACAATAGTGTGACCACTAAAAAGTAACAACAAGTGCAATAGTCATATTTAACCTTTTACCAAAAAAAAAAAAAAAAGTGCAATAGTCACGGACTGAGATTTTATCGTACCTAAATGAAAAAAATTACTGGCTGTATAAAATTATAATATGGTATTTATTTTATTACTCAACGTAGCAAAACATCAAATTATATTGAATAATTTTCCAATTACTACTTACATAAGTAATTTTGGAGTTAATTACTCTATTTTTCTTTTTTTTGTGCAATACTTGCTCTAAACTAAATAGTATAATTTTGTGGCTACAATAGTAATGATTTTTTTTTGGGTTAAAAGTATATTTTGTAAAAATTGTTATGGCAGACAAAAGCTGGTTGCTTTCTCTTTATCATGTGACTTTATAAGTTTGTACACCATTTCCTTTTCAGGTTCAAATTTCAAGTTTAGATGGACATGAACACCTTCAAAACGTGCCTTGGCACAAATAACCAAAACTGCTCTAGTATGGTTTTGATTTACTACTACTGAATTATTTCATTATTTAATCTCAATAATTTGGAAAATTTTCACTGCAATTTATCTTCCCAAATTAAGTTTTTTTATTCAAGGTATTTTTAACGCTTAATATCGTTTTAGCGTTAAATCAGTTCAGTTTAGCGTTATGTATGTGACTGACCTCTTTAACAGACATTCTTGAACCAATTAATTCCCAATAGAACCGGTTCCTTTGTTAGATTTCGATAAAGACAATGGGAACACAATCTACTGAGATTTGTGTTTTTTATACAACTCAGACGAATTAAGACTTGAGAAGTGTTCAATTTTGACACCAACACTTAAAAGCTAAGGTCACTCCTTTATGCAATCTTTGATGATCAAAGGCCAACTTATCCTGCTGGTTCACTTTGCTATACAACAATCACAGTTTTAGTTTCATAAATGATTAAAAACACTCATATCGTCCATCTTACACATCTAACAGTAGACTAGGTTATGTGGTTTCTTATGTTCAGAGTTTATACCCAATTGTATAAATTGATAAACATGTATTTCTTAATGATTTTTAAACAATTGAGACTTTTATTGGTCTGAAGAAGTTTTGGGTTTTGATTTACATGCGTAGAAGAAATATAACTTTTGTGATCTATTAAACTTAAGTCTAATAGCTAAGTGTTACACATGTTTTTCCAATAACACATTAACTTGGTTTCTTGGCTAATTTTACCTCCAAAATAAACAAAACAAAAAAGGGTAAAAATAATGTTATCCCATAAGAAGAGAAGCGAGAATCTCTCCCATGGTTTTCTCAGGCGTGTCTCCGTCGTCATCTAAGTGAACTCCAGACTCTAGAACCGCCGCATCAAGGACAAGTTTCCGCTTCGCAATCTCGTAGATGTTCTCATCAACCGTCGATTTCGTCACCAGTCTGCACCAACATTGCCAGAGTTATTGCAGATGGAGATGGTGAAAATAGAGTGGTCAATATAGAAACCGAACCAAATCAAAGTTTGTTCCGAAACTTCTATAATTATTTTCACTTGATTCAGGAGATTGAAGCTCAAACCTGAAGATAGTGACTGGTTTTGTTTGACCAATACGATGGCATCGATCTTCAGCTTGCCGATCAATCTGCGGATTAAAATCCATATCGTGAATAATAACCGTGTCTGCTCCGGTTAAATTCAGACCTTGTCCACCTGCTCGCGTTGACAACAGACATGCGAATATTGACTTATCGTTGTTGAATGTGTCAACTATGGTTTGCCTATCTGTGACTTGAGTACTGTTGAAAAAAATAAAAAATAATAGGCTTTTAGCTTCTTCTTTTTTAGTTGCAGAATCGTCAAAAACTGTGAAAATTTATTCTTCTTCTTTTACCTGCCGTCAAGTCTTCGGTATGTAACGCCGATTACATCGAGTGTCCATTCTAAGATATCGAGCATCGATGTCCATTGACTAAATATTAGAACACGATGACCGGATTTCTTCATTGAAGGGAGAAGCTCAGCTAATGTCTGATACATAAATGGACAGTTAGATAGCTTAGTTCTACTTATTCGGTTTTACAAAGAAGACTAATTAATGACAATGAAGAAGAACATAGCGTACCCGACATTTTGCCGAGAGCATGACATGTTTGTCTGAGAGAGTTCCTTTGGTATCGTTAACTCCAAATTGGAACAAAAGCTATTCAAAGAAACAAGTTAGCTTGTTAAATTGCATAACATGTTTGTTTATGGATTTCAAATTGCTTTTGGAAAGACAGAAATTTACCTGGTGGATACGGAAATCGTTGTAACCCTTAATTTCTTCGATCACTCTTTCCAAGGAACATTCGAATCCAAATGCACCGATTGGGTGCAATTTCCTGGCGATGCGAATAACGTCCTCGTCGCTGTATATTCGCCTAATTAACAATGGATGATTTGCAATCTGGACCACCAAATTTTAGTAACACATAATACACTCATTTGGCACAAAGGGGGGATTGTATGAGTAGCTGAGAATTACTACCTTCCGGAATTGAGTAAAATAGTTTGAAATTTGACGCTTTGGAAGTGCCTTGGCTAGAGAATTCAAGGATTTCGATGAAAGCTTCACAAGCCGTGCTTGAGAAGCAGCACGATAGTCCTCTATGGCTTCTTTATATGTATCTTCCTGCTTTTTCTCCATTGATACATACTCAACCTGCATTGTATCGATGAGAAATTGATGAGATTTGCAGCTTCAAGACTAATATCATGTAAATAAAACATGCTTAGATGTACCCATACCCGCTGTATCTTCGGAACAAGTTGCTGCATGACATCAGATTTTAAACGCCTCAAGATGAAAGGACCTAGAATAGATTTCATTCGAGTAATCAACTCAGTATCTTCTGCATTCAACAACTTCTTCAAGTCAACATTCTCTGTAGTAAATATATCAGGCAACATGAACTCCAGCAGCGACCATAGTTCCTGCATAGATTAACATATGCAATGAATAAACGTTGCATTACCACACGAAGGTATGTCCCAAATATTAGGTGATCATCAACCGAAGAAACCAACCGTACATGCAAATCATTTTGTAGAGGCGTTCCTGTAAGCATAAGACGCTGGTTTGCGTTTCTGGCCACAGACATCAAGTTTTTCCACCTATAACTGTTCTTATCCTTTAAAGCATGGGCTTCATCCATCAAAACACAGCTCCAACGCCATCGTTTTAGTACTTTTCGGTCATCTTTCTGTTGTTCACTGTAAAATTCCAACATTTGTGAGTAATGGGAAAAGCCAAAAAGCAAATAAAGAATCAACAGTATTTCAAAGTTGCACCTATGCCGTTCAAACAGAGAGTAACACACAAGAAGCACGTTGAATGGCGGCGGCTTCCCAGCTTTTGACAAAGAATTCAATTCTCTTGAGTAGGCTGCTCTCGCAGCCCCGTGGTATTGAAGTACAGTAAATGATGGACACCATTTTCTGAGTTCTCTCTCCCAGTTTTCCAAGACAGAGGCCGGGCATACAACCAAATGAGGACCAGGGTCATTGTTTAAGTGATTCAGGAGGGTTAAATATGTGATTGCCTGTTAACGAGCACAACATTAGTCTCTGATAAAGATGAAACAAAGACCATTTGTGCAAGTAATAACAAAGCACACATGCACCTGAATGGTCTTTCCAAGACCCATCTCATCGGCTAGAATGGCTACAATCATAGAAACGTCAGTTACAAAAGGATATTTCAGCTAGAAAATTCTTACAAATCCAAACTAGTAAATATTTTACCTCCTTCAATTCCCTTCTTATACAACAGAAGAAGAAAGTTAACACCAACTAACTGGTACGGTTTGAGAATAGGCTGAAAATCAGAATCCTCTGCTTTACAAGCTTCATCAATATCATTCTGCAATCATCACAAAACCAACCCCAAAAGTATAGAGTTTAGTTAACAAGACAGTAAACCCTAAACTAATCAGTCAAAGATTACCACATACATATTATCTAATCAATACCCAATTCACAATTGCCTACGGAAGACACTCTAGATAATCTCAAAGCAACAACTTTCTAGCTGAATCAAGCAGCAAACTTGAATTCATGAGTAGAACAGCACCAAATTCGAGCAACCCCTCCCAAGAATTAAGAAAATTAAGAAGACGAGAGTGATAAGTCCAGTACCTGTGTGACAATCCTGACAGTAGAAGTTTCAACTTCAGAGTATCTATCACAAGTAGTAACCCCAGAAGAAGTACCATAAAGCTCCTTCCTAAGATCCGCTGAGATTTTAGCACACTTTTGAAGTGCCTTCCCAACAACATCCTCATCTTCACCTCTCCTTCTTCCTCCTCCTCCAATTTCATCCTCACTAGCACTACTCTCAACTTCATCATCAAACCCATCATCACTCGCTTCTTCATCTTCAATCACAAATCTCCTACCAACTCTCGCAGCTCGCACCACAACCTTAGTCTCCTCCTCATCCTCCAACAACAAATCCTCTCCATTAACAATCTTCACCTCCGAATCCGAATCTCCTAAATCCTCAATCTCAACACAATCGCCATCGCTACTATTGCTCTCAATCGTCGCCGCCGTTGTGGAAGGTCTCCTAAACGCAAAAGACTCAATCGAAGGAGATGGATTCGAAGGACGAGTCCTCTTCGGAGTCCGTGGTCGTTTAAGAACTCGTGAAGCGTTAAACGAGTGTTGCGACCACTCTTCCTCGGAGATTTCGTCGAAATCGCGTTTCATCTTTGTCTCTCTCCGAGAATTCCGAATCTACTGGATCGAAAATTCACATGAAGAAAATTGAAAAACCCTAGAGATTGGAAGTCACTATTGCATCGAATTGAAGAAGAAGGAAGAAGAAGAGAATAGAATAATTACGCCATTGATGTTTCTCTCTTTACTTCGAATTTCGCGGAGAAGAAAGAGGAAAGGTCAAAAAGATTTCAAAGAAAGGTTAGAGACGACACAACGTGTTGCTTCTCACAAAAGAGCGGCATCGTCTCATTAGCTAAGCGCGCGGACTTAATGTTTTTATGGGCCGACGAACTGCTTCATTTAATAGGCCCAATTATTTTATGGGTCGAATCATTCGTTAGCACTCGTCTAAGCCCATGACGTTGACCTAATTGCCGAAATAAGGAAATCGAGAGAAGAAGACAAGACACATATAGTTAGTTTATGAACTCGATTCAGGAGCGTCAGAAGAAGTAACATGAAATCGATGGAGAAGACTCAGAAACTCAAACAAGTTGGTTCGTCCACAAGTAAAGAAATCAAACGAAGAAGAAGAGAGTTTGAGAAGATTCATATACCTAACGAAATCGTCGAAGAAATCATGGTGAAGCTTCCCGTGAAATCGCTCATGAGATTCCAAACTGTGTCAAAACACTGGAGATCTCTGATTACGTCGGAGGATTTCGTGGAAAGACACATGGCTCTTGAGCAAAGCAAAGAGAGCAAACTTCTTCTTGTCACTAATTATTTTAGTGATTATAAGACACAGAAAACCAAGTTGTCTTTGAAAACAGTTGCCTTGGAGAAGACGTCAGCTTTTGTGGTACATGAAGAGGCTTTGAAATTCGAAATATTTGAATGGGAGCTCAAAATTTCTCAGAGCTGCGATGGCCTTGTCTGTTTGTACGATGCTAAAAGAGCAGTAAAAGTGATAAATCCGGCCACGAAAATGTTCATACAACTCCCCCTATCGAGAATTCAACAGAAGATTTGTAGACACGAACAGGATCCGGATTCAGTTCAAGATCCAAACCCTGTTCCATATCCAGGATTGTCTTTTTCTCAGTTTGGATTTGGGAAAGACAGCGTTACGGGAAGATATAAACTAGTATGGCTATATAATATTTCTGCTACAACTCCTACGTGCGAGGTTTTGGATTTAGAAGAAAAAACATGGAGGTTCGTGAATACTAATACTCTTGACCATCATAATATCTTGAATCATAAGGTAGAAATGGCTGATGAGAGGCCAGTGTTTGCAAACGGATCACTCTACTGGCTCACGGGAGATGAAGATGGAGAAGCAACACCAAATCCCAAACTCATAGTTTTTGATATACACACAGAGATGTTTCAAGTCGTTCAAACCCCACCTTTTATTAAGTCTGGTTATGGTGACAACATTTTTCTATGCAATCTTAATGGTCGTCTCTGCATCTCTGAGTTGATTGGAGATAAGCAAGAGTTTTGGTGGAGGGTTAAAGACAACACATGGGAAAGTATCTTCTCCGTTCACTTGCCTTCCACTTACACTTTGTTTGGTGTTGACTACCCGGACCGTATCACACCTTTGGCCATCTGTAGGGAGACCAATAAGGTTATCCTCACACTTCGCAATAAAAGGAAACTTGTCGCTCTCGATCTTAATCCTCACTCTACAGGTTATCATTTGTATTTTTCTGAGTACAACCGCTTATTAGTTGTTCCTTATTTTCCAAGTTTATCTCTTTCATTATATGGAAAAAGATATAACTAATCCATTAACTTTGAAATGTATCAATAATTAAAATTATCGACTCTCGGAATGGCAGAAACTGGGTTGTTATTTGTTTTAGTCTCTCAAGTCTTTGTGACGGTTTTAAATAAAAATAATTATTCCTCATAGAGATCTTTTGTGTGTGTTTTTCTAAGTGTTATCAGATTTTCTCAAATTCTGATCGACTACCGAACCAACACAATTGTTATGGATCAGATACTATCACATCATTAAAATTTTATTTCTAATTCCATATTTAGATGGAATTTTAGAATATAAACAAATAATTTTAATATATTTTACTTGTATCTTGAGCTAACTTTTCGTATTCAAATATCAAATTATCTTTTTTTTTTTTTTTTTTTTTATNTTTTTTTTGATAATTGGTTTTCTATTAATGAAGTTGCAAGAGGAAAACTATGTTTTACATAAAGTAGCCCAAGACACCAAAAATAAAGAACCTAACTTGAAATCATATTACAACCCAATCCAAAGACCCCATTGTAGTTGGTACGATCTCATATAAGCTTAGTTGAATGGACCACCTGTCCAAAGATCCATTGCAGTTGATACGATCTCATATAAGCATCGGATCATGTAATGAATCATGTTATGGCTCGTAGACTGAAGTAAAACTTACATTAATATTTTAAAAAAATCTAGGTGAAAAAGATAAAACCAAACAATACGGTCGAATAATAATAGATTTCAATATCATTTTTTAAAAGCTCTTAAAGTGAAATTGGAATTAATGGTTCGAAACTAATTGTTGGTATATCGCAATCAGCAACTAATTTCAGTCAAATACACTCTGGAAGACTTCGAAAGAGCGGCAAGCTAAGCGCGCGGACTTAATGTTTTTATGGGCCAAAGAACTGCTTCACTTAATAGGCCTGATTATTTGATGGGTCGAACAATTCTTTATCACTCGTCTAAGCCCAACTGATGACGTAAAGACTAAAAACTAAGCATAAAAATGTGTTATGTTAGTTCGTTGACCTAATTGCTGAAATAAGGAAATCGAGAGAAGAAGACAAGACACCTATAGTTTATGAATTGGGCGCACACTCAATTCACGAGCGTAAGAAGAAGTAACATGATTTCGATGGAGAAGACTCAGAAACTCCTCCTTACGATCAAAAAAGTTGGTTCGTCCGCAAGTAAAGAATTAATCAAACGAAGAAGAAGAGAGTTTGAGAAGATTCATATACCTAACGAAATCGTAGAAGAAATCATGGTGAAGCTTCCGGTGAAATCGCTTATGAGATTCCAAACTGTGTCAAAACACTGGAGATCTCTAATTAGGTCGAATGATTTCGGGGAAAGACACATGGCTCTTGAGCAAAGCAAAGAGTGCAAACTTCTTCTTGTCTGTAATTATTTTAATGATTATAAGGCACAAAAAACCAATTTCTCTTTAACAACAGTTGCCTTGGAGAAGACGTCAGCTTCTGTGGTAGATGAAGAGGCTATGAAACTCGAAATATTTAAATGGAAGCTCCAAATTTCTCAGAGCTGCGATGGTCTTGTCTGTTTGTACGACGCTAGCAAAGCAGTAAAAGTGATAAATCCGGCCACAAGAATGTTCATTCAACTCCCCCTATCGAGAATTCAACAGATTTATATACACAGACATGATCCGGATTCAGTTCAAGATCCTAACCTTCCAGTTCAAGATCCAAACCCTGTTCCATATCCAGGATTGTCTTTTTCTCAGTTTGGATTTGGGAAAGACAGCGTTACCGGAAGATATAAACTAGTATGGGTGTATAATACTTCTGCTACAACTCCTACGTGCGAGGTTTTGGATTTAGAAGAAAAAACATGGAGGTTCGTGAATACTAATACTCTTGATCATCATAATATCTTGAATAATTATCAGAGTCCAGTGTTTGCAAACGGATCACTCTACTGGCTCATGGGAGATGAAGATGGAGATCCGACACCAAATACCAAACTCATAGTTTTTGATATTCACACAGAGATGTTTCAAGTCATTCAAACCCCACCTTTTATTACCTCTGATAATTATGGTGACGACATTGGTCTATGCAATCTCCATGGTCGTCTCTGCATCTCTGAGTTGATTGGAGATAAGCAAGAGTTTTGGTGGAGGGTTAAAGACAATACATGGGAAAGTATCTTCTCCGTTCACTTGCCTTCCACTTACACTTTGTTTGGTGTTAACTATCCGACCCCCCTCACACCTTTGGCCATTTGTAGGGACACCAATAAGGTTATCCTCACACTTCGCAATATAAAGAGCCTCGTTGCTCTCGATCTTAATCCTCAATCTACAGGTTATCATTTGTATTTTTTTGGTTACAACGGCTTAGCTATTCCTTATTATCCAAGTTTATCTCTTTCATTATATGGAAAAAGATATAACTAATCTATTAACTTTGAAGTTGTATCAATAATTAAAATTATCAACTCTCGGAATGGCAGAAACTGAGTTGTTATTTGTTTTAGTCTCTCGGATCTTGGTGACGGTTTTAAATAAAAAGATTCCTCACAGAGCTCTTTTATGCGTGTTTTTGTAAGTGTTATCAGATTTTCTCAAATTCTGATCGACTATCGGACCAACATAATTGTTATGGATCAGATACGATCACATTATTTTAAAATTTTATTTCTAATTCCCTATTTAGATGGAATTTTAGAATATAAACAAATAATTTTAATATATTTTAGTTGAAATAAGATATAAGCTAACTTTTCGTATTCAAATATCAAATTTATCTTCTTCTTCTTTGTTTGTGATAATTGGTTTTCTATTGAAATTTCAAGAGGGAAATATGTTTTACATAACCCATTGGCCCACTGACTAAGTAGCCCAAGACACCAAAGTAAAGAACATAACTTGAAATCATATTACAACCCAATCCAAAGACCCATTGCAGTTGGTACAATCTCATATAAGCATCGATGGATCATGTAATACACTATGCAAGACTTCGAAAGTGGGAAGCGAGTATTCTCTGGCTATCTAAAATTCCATAGAATGATTACTATATCGGTTGAGGATTAGTTGTTCAGGATTAAGGTTTGGTTCAAACCAATTGATTCAATTGTTTTGCATTGGCTTTTGTTAAAGGTTGAACAACTGAATACTAAAACGAAAATAAAAAAGCAATATATTAATTTTCATAATAGAATCTAACAAAATTAAAAAATTGTCTATATGATAGGTGTATCATGCGTATTAATATATGAAATGTTATATTGTTAATGATTTTATTAGATAATAAAAAGAGTTAGTACAACAAAACCAAATCAGTTTAAATGAAGAGAAAACGAGGGTTTTGTCTTAAAGCTCACCAGAAAGATACGAATGAGAAAAATGTGGCCCACAGCACACCCCCGCATGTGGACACATTTCACCGTTTAACAGTGACACCCAAACCGTAACCATCCTTCTTAATTATGTAAAAAATAAAATATAAGAAAAGTATCTTTTTTTTATAAACTAAAATAAAATGACAGAGAGAGAGAGAGGGGACCTTATTAGACATACTTTTCAAGATCATATATGGCTTATTTAAAAAAGAAGAAGAACACAAAACAGTAGAGAGAGAAAGAGAAAGAGGTAGAGAGAGAGAGAGATAGGGCTTTGAGGTTTGTATTAATTTGTATTATATAATACATATATATAGGAATAGTGTCTTCTTCTTCATCATCTTCTATATCATCATCATCATCATGCATCATCTTCTTCTTGGTTCTTTCTTTAGCTCCGATTTATAGCTTTTTTGACTATTTTTTTCCTTCTTCTTGGTTTCTTTCTCTTGATCTCAGCTCAGGTACAAAAAACACCAACTTAGAAACGTTTCTTCTTAATTCTTTCAAAAGTTTACAAACAAAAAACAAAAATATAAACCCTTAATTTGTTTTTCTTTGTTTATGTCTTCTAGTGAATTGTTTTAATAAAAATTCTTCATGTCGTCAATCTCTATGGATTTTTCCTGTTCTTATAATTCCTCCCTTCGTTTTCTTCTGAAACGATAGTTTTGATTTCTTTCACTATCTTTTTTTTTTTTGTTTTAACTTTTTTGGTATGGATTATTTGTAGATTATTCTCTTCCACGCAAAGAAGAAGATCTAAAGATGTCGTCATCATCATATAACACAAGCGTTATTCCTTCATCATCATCCTCTGCTCAGCCTTTCTTCCTCACCAGCTCCGGCGCCGGAGATAACGACTTTAACCGGAAAGATACTTTTATGTCAATGATTCAACAACCTAACTCCTCAGCTCCACCACCCAAGAAACGAAGAAACCAACCCGGAAACCCAAGCAAGTACCTCTTACATATAAATCTCTCTATATAAATTAAATATTTAGAATCAATATAAACTTTAAGATAAAACCAAGAAAAAAAATAAGAACCCTAATCTTGACAGGGTAGTAGATCATATATATACGTATATGTGCTTTTTCTACATGTTTGTAATTGTGTGTATCATTTTCGATATTGTCTACATAGATTAACATTTTAGTTCCGATTGGTGACTAAATTTAATTGATTAAAGTCTTTAATTAATTGAAACAGATCCTGATGCGGAGGTGGTAGCATTATCTCCAAAGACACTAATGGCTACAAACAGATTCATATGCGATGTATGCAACAAAGGATTTCAAAGAGAACAAAATCTACAGCTTCACCGAAGAGGACACAATCTCCCATGGAAGCTGAAACAGAAGTCAACCAAAGAAGTGAAGAGGAAAGTATATCTTTGTCCGGAGCCCACGTGCGTTCACCATGACCCGTCACGTGCTCTCGGAGACCTCACCGGAATCAAGAAGCATTATTACCGTAAACATGGCGAAAAGAAGTGGAAATGCGAGAAATGTTCTAAGCGTTACGCTGTTCAATCGGATTGGAAAGCTCACTCTAAGACTTGTGGTACCAAAGAGTATCGATGTGACTGTGGTACCATCTTCTCTAGGTAACTAATCTCTATCCATTTCATTTAAATAATTTGTTCGTATTTGGTTTAAGTGATGTAACGTATAATATATGTGTCAGTGTGTGTGGTATCTAGATATACCCTCTTATCTTGATTGGTAAAATATAACAATGGACCATCTTTATTTTGAATAAAATTTTAAAAAACTATTCTAGGGTAAAAGCTACATTCAACATTGCATGTAAAACTTAGCTTATTTACTAATTTATATGGAAAAATACCAAATATATATAATCATCTGTGACTGAAATCTTTTATATTTGGCCACGGAATTTGAACCTCGAGTACACCGCCTATAAAAACATATATAGTCACTATGTACATAGGATCTATCAATGATATATTTGTTTGGTTGTTGATGAGTGTAGTGAATAGAGAAAGACAGTGAATAGAAAGTAAGAAATTTAAAAGATGCTAAATTTGGTCACATGTCTGAGTTGGATTTTGTTTTTCCATTTTCCACTTTTGTTTTCTTCTTCTTCACTTTGCAGGTTCCCCTTTTTACGAAACTCTTCTTCATTTGTGGACCCCTTCTTACCTCTTTCTCTCTCTAGACACATACATTTACATACATAGATACACAAAAATTTGGTAAGAGTGCGTTACTTAATTTATTACAGTGTTCTGGTGAACACTACTTTAATGCTCTTCTAGGGTTTCTTTCTTTATTTTCATGGTTTGAGTAATATACGTTGTTGCAGAATCTGACTTGACTTATACTATTAACATTCATGGGTTTTGCATTAAATGAAGAAGGTCTTTCACTAAATTAGCAATTGACTCGACCTCTTTATTCTTCTATCATTCTCTCCTTTAAATGGTAGCCACAATAACTATAGCATTTATTGATTATGACTCACGGAATTATAGTCTGCACATATATATATATAAATGAATTAATAACTTTATTATCGACCGTTGTCTTATTTACATTTTCTTTTTGCTTTGTAGACGTGATAGTTACATCACGCATAGGGCTTTCTGCGATGCATTGATACAAGAAACGGCAAGAAACCCTACCGTGAGCTTTACGTCAATGGCAGCTGCTAGCAGCGGTGCTGGCTCTGGCGGAATCTACGGGAGACTTGGCGGTAGCAGCGCTCTCTCGCATCCTCTTTTGAGTGACCATCCAAATTCTGGGTTTACGCCTCTCGCGGGTTACAATCTGAATATTGCATCTTCAGAAAATAGGAGAGACTTTGTTCCGCAATCGTCAAACCCTAACTTCCTAATCCAATGTTCGTCGAGCCAAGGAATGTTGAATACGACACCAGACAACAATGATCAGAGTTTCATGAACCAACACGGTCTGATACAGTTTGATCCGGTCGACAACATCAACCACAAGAATAGCAGCGCCAACAACAGCTTCTTCAACCTCGGATTCTTTCAAGACACCAAAAACTCGGACACGAGTCTTCCTTCTTTATATAGCAACGACGTTCTTGTTCATCACCGTGAAGAAAACTTGAACGCGGGTTCTAACGTGTCAGCCACGGCACTGCTTCAGAAAGCTACACAAATGGGTTCAGTCACAAGCAACGATCCTTCTGCTTTGTTCAGAGGCTTAGCTTCTTCCTCTAGTTCATCAAGTGTTATCGGTAATAATCACTTTGGTGGAGGACGAATTATGGAGAACGATAATAACGGAAACCTTCAAGGTCTAATGAACTCATTAGCAGCAGTTAATGGCGGCGGCGGCGGTGGATCCGGTGGCAATATCTTCGACGTTCATTTTGGAAACAATGGAAATATGAGCGGCTCGGATAAGTTAACGTTAGATTTTCTTGGAGTTGGAGGAATGGTGAGAAATGTAAATCGCAGTGGTGGCGCTAGTGGCGGAGTTTCTTTGGATGGTGAAGGGAAGTTTCCGGAGCAAAATCATCCTTTTGGAAGAGGTTAATTAATAATATATTATTATTGTATAACTTATAATTAGGTGATAATTTTGTTATCTTCGTTTGTTGCTTTCGTAATCAATATATAATATATATATCTTTAGTAAACTTTTTAGGTTTGGATTTGGTTAGAGTCCGTCTTTTATATAATAAAAATTAAAAGAGTGTAAGTTTGCTATTCTGTTGAGTGTTGACGTACGTACAACTTCAATTCGAATTTATGGGTGGTGATTATAACTAAATATAATATTATGGTTTCGAATGAAGTGAACTTATTAAACGGAATGGTTAAAGAATGAAATACGGTTGAATGGTTAAAAAATGGTAGAAACTTGGGATCACACATCTCAGTTTAGCGAAAAAAAACACATATGGCCATATTGAAAAAATAAAAAAACACACCAGTTCTGACCATATACATGATCACTATTTAGTGTATACAAATCTTCATTAAACTTCAAAAAGACCTACTTGCATTATGCTGTGTTTTTTTTATTTTTTATTTTTTTAAAAAACTTTCTAAGGGATGTTCCAAAATGCATGATCTGAGCTTCAATCCATGTTTTGCTTTCACTAAAGCATATATACTTCAATATGTCTAGTGGTTCCTATAACTACCTGAAATATTTTCTCGTTTCTAACTTTCCAAATACTATAAAATCTTTGCCTCTAGTTCTGATCATCCGTCGTGCTTCGGTTGACATGCACCATAATCTGAAATACATATTCTCATACACCGATGTAGATGGGAACACTTCCAACATCGAAGGTATAGGAGATCAATTGTGATTAATCATCTCCTGATCTGCCCCGTAAATGGGATAAAAGATATTAAAATACATCCCACGATCTTTTAATCTAATGCTCTGAATGGTAACGTACGGAATACTTGCAGAAGAAATGTAATGTTGTTCTAATAGTAACAAAAATATATACATACATATGTTATTGCAGTACACGCGGTTACATCACCATTCTAAAGCTAAAAATTATACTAAATAAACCTAAAATGATGTTCCAAATAAATTTGTTTGGTTTTGAAGACTGTGTAACTATCTATGCTTGAGCTTTCAGATAAATCAAATTCAGCTTTCCACCAAGTCTGAATGAATCTGATGTGATTACAGAACATGTTAACTAATATTCTGATTTTACTGTATGAAGACCGGCCCCAAGAACCCCGCTAGACATAGAGGTGATCCAGAAAAGGGGATATACTTCTTGTAGCCCCTACTTCAGTGAGTTCTCACAAAATGTTAATTATTTTTGTTATGATGATCATATGAATCCAAATATATCTAAGTAAATCAAGTACTGCATTTGAATTTCTTCTTTTTCATATTATACTTAAAAAATATATATATCTATAATTAATTATTTAATAAATTAAGGGTCTCTATCTACTAATACTAATTAATATGCAATATAAGCCACAAAGTGTGCAGGATCAGTAAGAATGATAAGTCAACATATCAACAAGGAAAAATCAATTCACTTCTCGTTGGTTCACCTCTTGTTATTATACAACATAAATATTTCGCTGATTTTGACATTCGCTAAATAGCTTCGCTCACAGTCAATATTCAATTATAGATCTAATATATAGAATATATAATTATTTAACTATTAGAAATAGTTATATAATATATAATATTTAGTTATTATAAAGTATATATATATATATATATATATTTTTTTTTCACGGTTATTATAAAGTATATATGAATATTCAATTACGACATGATATAGAATAATACGAAGATGTTGGATGCTTCTGTTTGGACTATGCTTTGTATTGGAATATATCCGAATATCCGATACAATTGGCGTATTATTGTCTTCAGATATGCTTCTATGTATATTTGCATGTGCAACGTGGGATGTGTAATCTAGTTTATGAATTAAATTTAGTATCTACAACGTACGTTAAGTATTATCAAAAACACATGGTAGTGTGGTACGTATGCATTTATATACTATTCGATTAGATTATTTTTTATTTTTTTCCCGGATAAATTTCTAGTGGCCGGGAGTTTTATTTTCCTTTATATATGTAGCCAGAAAAAATGATATTCATACCGGAACATGTAACTTTTAAAATTACTCGTAGAGACCTCTTGAAAACCAAGTCATATTAATTTGATGTAAAAGAAAATGAAACAAACGTACTTCGATGAAATGTGTGTGCATATGTAGATAAATGACTGAGCCGAGATCCATACATTTCTTTTCTCGAAATATGCATCTACAATCAATTTATAAACTTTTTTTTTTTTTTTTTTTTTTCAACATTTGGACCACAACTGGCCGATCCATTAGCCTAATTTCTACAATTAAATTATAGAGTCGGGGACTCGATCCCTGGTGTGATAGTGTCTGTCTTCTGTGGATTTTGTCACTAGACTAAGATCACTTCACAATCAATTTATAAACTAATTAATGTAAGTTAATGATACTAGCTAGTAGACAATAAAAATGAAGTTGGCCACCTAATTCAATAGATGGTGGACATACAAAAATTAATAAATACTACTAGCTACTGCATAATCATTTGATAAATCAAGTCAAAATTATTAATTTTACATTTTTATTAATTGTTTTTTTTTTCTTAAGAAACCTAACACTGAAGTTAAGGCAGAATACTGTTGACAATCCGAAGACGACATACCTTAACGTTGACTATAGCTACTCAATTTTTCATGCCCGGTCCAATATATATAACATGACGTTAGACCACCAGATCATATTAATTATTGGAATCTATACAAACTGGAATTTTTTTTATCATGTTTTATACGAAAGGGTTAATTAATAGTGTAGATCAGGATAGGAGGATTGGATCAGTTATACGCAGAAAAGGTTTTCTACCCGAAATCTACCATTTTTCGGTAAAGATCTACCACTAATTCTTGATGATATATTCTGGTCATTTTTTAAATAACAATATAAAACAATACTCCCTCTGTTTCACAAATAGTGTCGTTTTAGAGTTATGCACACAGATTAAGAAAACATTAAATTTTTTATTTTTTCTAAACAAAAACATCATTAACTATATATCTAACCACAATCTGCCCAATAGTAAAATAATCTGCAGAATACTAATCGCTAAAGATAACATGTCAAGGATCCATAAAAAAAAATTTGTTAAACGTTTTTCTTATATAGATCAAAAATAAAATTTCGATCAATACTTGTTTACATGCACAACTATACAAAATTAAGAAACCAATCAAATCAGGTTCACGAAATATTAAGCATCGAGAAGAGGATGATGCAAAATCAGTTTAAGTGGAGTATAAACTAATTAAATCAGTTTTTTCTATAAAATAATTTTTTTTTGGATACTGTAAATAAACGCGTATGGATTAGCACTTAAATTCGTTATCTATTTTTATTTAACTCGAAAAATTTGGATATCTGAAACTCTATGAAGTAAAGCAAATAGTAAAATTTAATACTTGTTAAAAGTTAAACGAATCACAATACTTTATTCTCCGGTATATATATTATATATATTGTACAATTATTATTTTTAAATTAATTATTAAAATATTAAATATTTTTAGAAAAATAATCTCCAATAAAATAATATTATTTTTTGGCTAAATTTTGTATTTCTATATTTTTTAATGAGTAGATCGGATATCCCGTAAATAACACAAAGTTTAACAGATATTAGATTTTTGTTTACTTGCGAAATAGATATGGATCGAAAAAATACTCTTCCGAACAGATTACAGTAGATTTCAGATATCACCAAAATTTAGAATATGATATTGTTGTCTACTCTAATACCATAAACCACAAATTTTACAAAAAAAAAAATAGGGAGATTTGCAAAAATAACCTTTCAACAATGCCCCTAATCAAAAATGCCTTTTACCTTTGTCCCTTTTTAAAAATACTCCTCATTTTGTAGCAAAAGGACCAAATTACCTTTAATGATCAAAACCCTATCCTCAACACTCAAAACTCTATATTCTTCAAAAATTTCCCGCCAAAATTTTCTCGCCAAAAAAATCAAAAATTTTCCCGCCAAAAATTTCAAAAATTTTCCCGCC
>OVAQ01000580.1:1705-12208 GCA_900406345.1 Erysimum cheiri
AAAAAAAAAAAAAAAAAAAAACCAAAAAAAAAAACAAAAAACAAAAAACAAAGTAGAAATTAAAGTAAAGTTGCCTCGTCGTAGAGTCGCTTTCACAATCGAAAGTAAAACCACTAAACTCGAACTCATGCTATGCAAATTTTCTCATCACAACTTATTATTCCAACAAAAGAAAACAGTTATATATTTATATTTATTTATTTATAATTCTTCGTCCCTACTTTTTTCTTCTCTTGGCTCTATTTTCTCTTTGCCTTTAATTTATAATCACATCTTTATTAGTAACGCGTCTCACAATCTTTTGTTTATAGATGTGACATTTATGATTTTGTCTGTTTTACTTTTGTTTGATCTAAACTTAAAGCATCACGATTTGACAAATGTGATAAACTGATAGTTAACATTTCTTGTTGATGCGAATGGGAAAAAAAAAGCCAATTTGATCTTGGTATCTATGTAAATAAAAGAAGATTAAAACATAATAGAAAAACGTATAAGAATAGAAGTTACTTACTTACTGTTGTATGCTTCTTATTTTCCTCCAATACAAAATCTTTATCCAAAAGAGTAATACAGTTATAAATTTGAGAAAGAAAAACTTAAAATTTTTATTGACTATGCTCTCAGATTCCATATCAGACTAGCATATTACTTAAAGTTATTAACAACTCTTCAAATCAAAACAAAATAGTACAAATGTATATGTTTTTTTTTTCTGATAGTGGGTATATATAGACATGTATTTTACATATTATGCATGCATGAAATTCATAATAAATAAAATCATTATATTTGGTAGTTCCCGTAAATACATGTAAAAGCTAAATTCTTATTTGCATTGATTCTTTTTATATCAAAAAAATGAAAATCTAGAATCTTTTTCTATCAGATAAAAAATAAAACGAGATCCTAATAGTAAGCTCGATGGTCAAGTCTATGCTAAAAAGCGATGATTTTGTTGTAACCAATAGAACGATGTTTTAAAAGAAAAAGACAAGAGAAAGATATCAAATCATAAAATTGACAAGCAAGGCTAATTTGTAATGTTTTGATTTTACGTTTCTTTCAGAAGTGGTAAGAGTTTGATAGTCTTTAAGAAAACTATTTGAAAATTCATAACGTTTTCTAATTCTTAAACTTGAAGGAATACAAAAGTCAGGTCTCACTATACCATGCTCGGACAAGGTACATAAAACAAATGTGATTTTGAAAATCCATGACGAGTTTTCTAATTGAGGATAAAACAAATGTGATACGGATTCGTTGTGGTTTTTATAAAGTCTAAAAGGATGATTATAAATGAAGAAAGAGACAAGTTATGTCGCTTCATTATATTGACATTTTGTAACCATAAATAGACGATTAATTACGCGAAGTAATTTAATTAACGCGGTGTTGTATACCATTAATGCACTTTATCTACCATCTGTAAATGATAATCAAATTTGAGTATTGGAAAATTAGTGGATCCGACGAAGAAACAGTCATATACAGTACATTATTAGTCCCTAGGTGTGGTACATAATTAATTGATTTTCTTTTTAGCAGAAACTGGAAACTGTTCAAGTTCTGAAAAAAAAACCAATAATTATTGATAAAAATTATAGTATCGTCAAGTAATACAGTTTATTCATAGCAAATAAGTTTTGAAATTAAGTAACAAAAGTATTATTTTAAAAGTTTCATATTAATGGAGTCGTCATCGACGCGGCTAGTGTAATGGTTTAGGTGACTTGGGAGGAAAACGTACGTATGTGTATAGTCGTATATATTTTTCGACAAAGTATGACCAAATTAATACACGTAACACGATGGCCTTAATTTCATTTTTTATACTAAAATACTCTATTGGTCCTTTCCCCTCGTTTGCATAGGAAATGAGCCAATGAGGCAATGACGGCTGGATGAAATAAAATATTAGGGAATTGGGATTCGTTTCCCTTGACTTCTTTTGAAATGTAGGAAAAAAACTAACAACTTCCTTTAATAATTAAGCCATCGAAAGTATAACTTATATGTATAAAATACTGCATACACGTATTAGAGAATTTGATTAAAATTTGGAAAATAGTCAAAGTTGGACTGTAGAGAAATGAGTATTTTTGCTCTGAAAAATTTTTGGGACGCAAGAAATTTCTAATTCATTGGGATTTAAATATAGTTTACAAAAAATTATTGTTTTTTCTTTTTATTTATGTGCAGAAGGGAACAGCATTATTATAATAATGAAACACCTATCTAACGAGAAAAAATAAAGACACATTAGGTCGGTTTACATGTCTAATTTACTAAATTAATGAACTCTAGTAAAAAAATTAAAATTTTATTTGGATTTACAAACCAATTAAGCTACACAAGCAAATAAATAAACAAGTATTCCAATAAAAATATTATTATTTACAAACTTTATTACACCTTAACAGAAAATCGATATTAAAAATCCAACACATTAAAGGGATTTTTTTCAATTAGAAAATTATCCATGATTCTTTTAAACTTTTACATGCATGGTCGGATAGAATTCTTTCATCAATTTGGTTAGTAAGTAACATTTTCTTGTGACCCAAAAATATAAAAAACTTTGTTGTCCCACCATATATGATATATCCATTGATGATTTGAGTTTTCTCATTGTTTTGTTTCGTTGTTGTTATGAGACTATATAATATAGTATAGTATATTCTAATTAGTAGATGAGGCCGTGTCCTAAGTCCTAGCACTCGTCTAAAACCTCTACCAGAAATATCATACTTATTAAAACCGCAATAAATACTATTAAACCATTTAATTTTTGTCCTATTCCTCCATGATTCCATCTATTGATATTCCATTGCATGGACACAACACTACTAGTACATATTCGAAAATACACGGTGACTCTTATCTAAACAAATGTAAAAAAGTGTGTAAACGCAAAACATTTCATTATCCCACGTTTGATTTTGTTATTCTATTCACATAATTCAAATAAAAAAATATTCAAAAGTCAAAGAATCAAGAGTACACACCAGACACCACTATAAATACTATTAGAGACGAATCACTTCTCCAGAATCTTCACTAAAGTTTCAAAAAAACAAATAACAAAGAAAAAACAAAAATGGTCCTCTTTGCTTTAACAACAACTTCATCTTCTCCAAAACTAAAACAACATTCACACCAAAGCTTCTCAGAGTCTCTAATGGAAGAGAGTATCAAAGACGCTGAATCAATCATACATCGATGGATTTCACCAGAACTTCCCAACAACTCTTCTTCTTCATCGTCATCTTCATCTTTCTGCTGCATCTCTTCACTATTCTCCACCAGAAACCGCGAAGAAGCTAAACGATTCATCCACGCTGTTAACACCTTACACTCCGGTATGATTCGGCTAATCAAAGTGAATTCATCATCCATGATTCTTGTTCGAGCAGAGAAACTAATGAGTATCTCCATGAATCATCTCTCCAAAGAGTTTTACCGTATTCTCAAATCAAACCGACGTTACCTCGACCCCGAATCCGTCTCTAACCGTTCTTCAAGAGCTTCCGATTCCGACTCCGATTCCGATACAAACGTAATGGAAGATTTGAAGATGATCGCTGATTGTATGATATCATCAGGATACGGTAAAGAATGCTTCAAAATCTACAAGAGAATCCGGAAATCGATCATCGTCGAAGCGTTAAATCAACTCGGATTCGAGAATCTAAGTTTCTCACAGATTCAGAAACTTGAATGGGAAGTTATGGAGAAGAAGATTCGAAGATGGTTACGAGTAACGAACAGAGCTGTGAATACTCTGTTTTACGGAGAACGAATCCTCTCCGATCATGTCTTCTCTTCTTCATCGATTCGTGAATCTGCATTTGCAGAAATCACATTACAAACAGCTTTAGCTTTGTTCAGTTTCCCGGAAAAAATGGCGAAATGTCGAAAATCTCCAGAGAAGATCTTCCTCACACTCGATGTTTATCAAACAATCATCGATCTCATACCTAAAATCGAAGAAATCTTCAGCTCCGTTTCAACATCTTCGGTGAAATCACAAGTCGCTGTAACGTTAGCGAATCTCAGAGAAGGAGTGATTTCGATGATCGACGAATTCGAATCATCGATTTCGAAAGAATCGTCGAGATCGTTAATCTCCGGTGGCGGAATCCATCAATTGACGAGATACGTTATGAATTTCATCGTCTTCCTCGCGGATTACAGCGATACGTTAACAGATATCATCTCGAAACCGTCGTTATCGTTACCGGAAGAAGAAGAAAACTCCGGAGATTCGCCGGTGAAATCGCGAATCGCGTGGCTGATTTTGTTCTTACTCTGCAAAATCGATGCCAAGTCTCGTCTCTACAACGACGTTGCTCTCTCGTATCTGTTTCTGATTAATAATCTCAATTACGTTGTGGTTAAAGTCCGATCGTCGAATCTGAAGATGGTTTTGAGTGAAGATTGGGTTGAGAAGCATGAATCGAAGGTGAAGAAGTACGCCGGAAAGTTTGAGAAGATTGTTTGGGGAGAGACGATGACGTCACTTTCTGATGATGATCTGACGGCGGAGGAGCGGATTAGACGATTTAGTAACCGGTTTGAGGAAGCGTATAAGAGGCAAACCGGGTGGATTGTACCGGATTCGAAATTGAGAGATGAGATTAAACGATCTGTGGGTATGATGATTATACCGAGATATTCGGGTTTTTGTGAAAGGAACCGGGTCGGGATATGGGAGAGTGTCGGATTTGCCCCTGAAGATATTGGGAATTATCTTTCTGATTTGTATTTTGGGTCTGGTGGATCAGGGAGTGTTTCGTCAATTCATTCTTCGGATTCTTATGTTTGATGTGAGTTTGTGATAGTTATATTGCTACAGTATATAATTTTTTTTTGTTAATGCAGTATATAAAATTGATGTGTAATTATTTTGGAAGCCATTGTTTTTTTTTCCTGCCTATATTATACACAAAAGGAAATTATAGTTTAAAACTGAATTATCTACTTTGTTTTTGTTTATATAAAAAATTAAGTGATGATATATGAGTTAGAGAGTCTCAGAGGACATTGATCAATAATCATGTAGCCAAAATCTATAAAGCATAAAATCTTTAGTTATTTTTTTTCAACATTTGGGGTACAACTGGCCGGCCATTAGCTTAATTTCTATAATTTAATTGTAGAGTCCGGGACTCGATCCCTGGTGTGATGGTGTCTGTCTTCTGTGAAGTTATCATTTGTCACTAGACCAAAATCATTTCACCATAAAGTATTCAGTTAATAAAGATATAATCTTTCTTTTTTTTTTTTTTTTTTTTNAGAGGACATTGATCAATAATCATGTAGCCAAAATCTATAAAGCATAAAATCTTTAGTTATTTTTTTTCAACATTTGGGCCACAACTGGCCGGCCCATTAACCTAATTTCTACAATTTAATTGTAGAGTCCGGAACTCGATCCCTGGTGTGATGGTGTCTGTCTTATGTGGAGTTATCATTTGTCACTAGACCAAGATCATTTCACCATAAAGTATTCAGTTAATAAAGATATAATCTTTTTTTTTTTTTTTTTTTTTTNTGATCACCAAACAAATTAATAAAGATATAATCAATGATTAAACTTAAAAAGCATTTTTTTTTTTTTTGAGACAGTTTTTTTACAAATAAGAACACATTTTAGAGATATTAAAAAATTAAGGATCTATTAGTGCCATAAAAATAAAAATAAGAGTCTATTTATATACATTATTGTTTTCATGGGCCTTTGGGGCCATATGACCAATATTTCACTTTGTTTGGCCCAAGACCAACCCTAGTTATCTAGATGATCAAATCATTCACCATATGTGATTGGTTTGAGCTTTATCAATTCCAAGAGACATCATGACCTTGAAACATTCGTTAGTTGTGTTTTAGCATTAGTGGTTAATTGGCTAATTGCACAATCCATTTGATGTTGATGCACATGGAAAATTAGAGTTTATGACTTTCGTGAAATCCGCAAAACATATCTTAACATTTATCTTTCAAGATACTATAAACACTAGATTTATGTAGCATGAAATACATATCAAACCATGCGTGGGCAATCCCTAGTGACTATATATAGCAAAGTCTTATTTCAAAGTATTTGTTTGTATATTTTTCACATTTGCAAATTAAACACAAGGCAGCCAACTTTAATGGCTTCCAATCTTCCTCTCATCGTCTTCCTCATACTCGTCTCCTTCTCTCTAACCTCCCGATATTCAAGAAGATATGCTGTCTCAAAGTAAGAACACCTCAGAATCTTATATTTCATATTGACAGAAATTAAATACAATTATACAAACATTTTGTTTTTGCTTTTTCTCATCTTAGACATGACGATGAATCATATGTTATGGCTACGAGTGATCATGGGTCGTCTATGACCGTTGTTGAAGATGTAGCAAAAACACCAAGTCCTGATCAAGCTCTATTCGATGGCTCAAAAGTGGTTTCCAAGAGCTCATCAAGCAAAAGTAAAAGGATCTCTCTAAACTAAAGAAAATTGCTTTAATATATTTTCCTTCGATAAGATATTCTAAAATCCTTTAAATTTAGTACACTAAATTTGTGATTTGATAAACAAATTTAAATAAATTGCAGGTTCGAAGAAGAAACACAAGAGGAAGAAAGTAGGATCAGTGGATGTTGAAATCTGTGTCGAAATCATCGTAGCAATTTTGGTTGTCATTGTGATATATCATTTTGTTCATTTGTGTTATATACTATTTTTGTCTGAGGCCTAAAAAATAGAAAAGGCTCAAAGTATATAGTCAATCAACAAGGTTACTTGTTACATTTTATACATTTCTTTGTAACTCAACTTAATTATTACATTCTCTTTATTAGTTACTCCCTCCGTACTTTTTTATTTGATTTTTGTAGAAAATATTTGGTTTGAAAAAGATGAATTTTCTCACTTTTCTATGTACAATTGTTAAAAATAAATTATTGAATTCAAGAAAAATAACTAAACATTATTGGTTTAGAGTTGTTGGAAATTAAAAATCACAAAAAATAATGTGTTTTAATAGAGTTATTTATTATATCTGAAAAACTAGAAAATCAAATAAAAAAGAACAGATGAAGTATTTAATAATGAACTATATTCGAACCCGCGCTACGCCGCGGGATTGGTTTTTTAATTTTATACTTTTGTCTTAAAAATGGTAATTTTATATTCTACCTTTGACAACATCCTCAAAATATCTGAGGTTTTTTTAAAAAAGGAAAATCCTAAATAGATTAACTTATCCAAATCCCTTGAAAATTGTCTAAAGTTTTTAAACTACGTACAATAGAAAAATTTAGAGCAAATGGAGGATAACCACATGCTTTAAGGAATTTGAATCAAAGACCTCAAACATAAAGATAGTCAACTAAAAACATACTTCCTTAGAACCTCCAAGACAAAAGAAAACTAAACATCAAACATCATTTCTTCACATTCTATCATATTTTACAAAACTACGAAAACAAAAACACAAAAACAAAAAAAGACAAGATGATGCTACTATTTAAACCATCTTCAACCCTAGGGAGAAGGTCAAAACCACGTCCATACCAAAGCTTCTCTGAGTCTCTTCTAATGGATAGTATTGAAGCAGCTGAAACTCTCACACGAAAATGGATATCTCCAGATCTCTCTAGTTCATCTTCATGCTCTCTCTCAACCATTTTCTCAACCGAAAACCGCCTCGAAGGAAGAAGATTCGTCGACGTTATAAACAGCTTACAATACGCGATTCAAGGAGTAATATTGGTCAATCCTGACTCACCAAAGCTCACTAAAGCGCATAATCTTGTGACTATCGCAATGAAACACTTAGAGAAGGAGTTTTACCGGATCTTGAAATCGAATAAACGGAATCTTGATCCGGAATCCGTATCCATTCGATCTTCCGGATCATTCAATTCGAGGAACCAAAAAGTCTCGATTTATTCCAATGTCCCTAAATCTGAAGAATCAGATGTTATGACCGATCTAAAAATGATCGCTGATTGTATGATCTCGTCCGGTTACGAAAGCGAATGTATCAAGATTTACAAGAACATACGGAGATCAATCATGGTTGAAGCGTTGAGTAAGCTTGGATTTGAGAATCTAAGTTTTGGCAAGATTCAGAAATTGGATTGGGATAGTATGGAAAAGAACATCAAGAAGTGGTTAGAAGCTACAAAAGTTGTAATAACAAATCTGTTCGATGGTGAACGTATCCTTTGCGATCACGTTTTCTCGCCGTCTGTCTCCGTTGCCGAGTCTTGCTTCACGGAGATAACGTTAGATAGTGCTTTAACTCTCTTTGTATTCCCCGTGAGTGTTGCAAGATGTAAGAAAACCGTTGAGAAAATCTTCCTTACTCTCGATGTTTACCAAACGATATCGCAGCTTCTTCCGCAAATTGAAGAGATTTTTAGTTATAATTCGACTTCTCCGGTTCGCTTACAAGCTGCTGATTCTCTCAACAATCTTGGTGAAGCGATAAATTCAATGGTTGCTGAATTTGAAGCTTCTATTACTAAAGAATCTTCGAAATCTCCAATCCCTGGAGGCGGAGTTCATCAGCTCACAAGGTATTAATTGTTTTAGTTAACTTTAAAGTTTAAACTCTAATGAGACCTTAATTTTTTTTTTTTTTTTAATGAGACCTTATTTGAATATACAAGAATATTCTCATATTTATTTACCTTAATTTTTTTTTTTAATATATGTAGGGTACGTTTTGGAATTTATATAAAATTAATATTTCAAAATACAATAAACACAAAATTAATTTTCATGTAAAAATTAAAAATTGTTGGTTGAGTTAACTATTTTACATTTTTAGAGTATAATTTTTAGGGATTGAGTTTCGTGTTTATGATTTAAACTTTAGTTTTAAAAATTGAAAATTTAGTTTTAATTTTGTAGTATTTTTGAAAAAATATATAGTTTAGTAGTATTTATGAGAATTACCCATGATGTTTATATTTCATAGTAAAGTATAAAAAACCATTAAAAATGGCGAATTTTCTCCAATTTTTTAAAGTTTTTAAATTGTCATAATTCTAATTTACCATAATCACAACAGATACGTGATGAATTTCATAGTCTTCCTAGCCGATTACCACGAATGTCTCGCCGGAGTTCTCACCGAATCAACGTTACCCTTACCGGAAGATTACTTTGGGAACAATGACGAAGACAACGAAGGAGGAGACACCGGATCTTCGTCTTCTTCTCCGGTGACCACAAGATTTGCATGGCTAATCCTCGTCTTGCTCTGTAAAATCGACACCAAATCTCGAATCTACAACGACACGGCTCTCTCGTACCTCTTCTTAGCCAACAATCTCCATTACGTGATCTCCAAGGTACGTACATCGAATCTAAAACTCGTTCTCGGCGACGAGTGGGTGACGAATCACGAAGGGAAAGTTACTCAATACCTCGAAAAATACGAGAAAATAGCTTGGGGAGAAGTGATGACGTCACTCTCCGGTTCAGACGAAGAGATGCTCGAAGAACACGTGGCGAAAGAGCGGTTGAATCGGTTCAACGAAGCGTTTGAAGAAACGTTTCAGAAACAGAGCGAGTGGGTCGTACCGGACTCGAAATTAAGAGATGATTTAAAAGATTCCGTGACGAAGAAGTTAACCACTGTTGCGTCGTCGTTTTATGAAAAGTACCACGTGGAGGAGTGGGAGGATATTGTCTTATTTGCCCCTGAAGATTTGGGTAATTACCTTTCTGACCTTTTCTTAGGTACGGGAAGATCGTGTATTATTGTTCCTTCGCTTAAACCTTCGGACTCGGGAAGTTCACTTAAGTCTACGGAATCAGGACGTTGAAGTTGGAGTGGCGTTTGTGTAAATATGTACTTTTTAAGGATCTTGTAATGAAACAGTGATTATTGGATGGGTCATTGTTGGACACGTGTTGGCCGGTGAAGAAGACTGTGATTGGTTAGCAAGCAAGAGTGTGTGTGAATGACTAATATTTNTTTAGTATGTGAATGAATGACTAATATTTGTATAGCCCACAAAACGAAGCAGCCCAGTTTAGAAGATAAGCCTAATAGATTTGTGGCTGTGTGGCGATTTATGTAGAATAACAATTGTTTTTTTTTTTTTTTTTTTAATTGTCAATATTTGCTGTATTAATTAATAAAAGATTATCTCGAAAGGATCTTGTTAATGTTTGAACTCAACAAATATATATTTATACAGTTCAAAAGGAACAAAGCAAATTCCAAAACAAAAAGAAAGCCATTGTCTCTATTGTGAATTACTGAATTTCTTTACAAGAGAAGGTGAATCTTCTTATTTTTTTCAAAATATTAAATCATAGCAAAATATAAAATCTGCAATGATCAAAAGGAAAATTATTAAAATTTTCCGTATTTTAATGATTAGGAATTTTTCCGTAAAATCTACTCATTTTAACATACTCCAAAATTTAATCAAACATTAATATGCAAAAACTCGACAAACTTACGTAAAATCTACGTGTTTTTT
>OVAQ01000580.1:12601-30180 GCA_900406345.1 Erysimum cheiri
TTATCAAAAAAAAATATATATATATATCAAAATTATTAGGTGACCCAATGGCAATCTCATAAATGAAAGATGTTTTGGGAGCTTTTTTATTCATATAGGATATTATTTAGTATTGTCAGCTTGTCACCAAATAATTCACCAAATATAAATGGTATTATATAATTCACCAAATAATTTTCCCAAAGGTAATTGAAAAGTGTTTTGGCTTTTTGGGAGCTTTCATTTTTGTACGATACCGTTTAGACTCTTAATATAAATTTGAATGTTTCAGTCACGTTGATTTGTATATCAACCATTAGATGTTTAGATACAACCAGTTAATTTAATTCTAACATGTATCGAAAGTGAATGAACAACGTACCTGCTACCATAACAGATTAAGACAAACTTAAATTACATATCTGCTACCAGATCGAATAGATTTAAGTCTAACACATGTTCGACTAGTCTATGAGACTACTGTCTTTCCGTGACCTACTTAAGAATTGTATTATTTTTGCCAACTTTCATATGAAAAGTCAAGACTAACCAAATTGGTGTGAAATTATTACAATAAAAAATAAACTATCGTTATGATCTAGCGTAAAATTAGAACTGTTATTCAATCTTTTTGTTTTAGAAATTTATTTATTTTACAAGTTATTATATACTACTTTCGAAAATGTGTTTCGCGAAAGAGAAAGAATTGTACGGAAACTAAACAATATAATCTCTCAGATAGTTAGATCTTAATTTGTTGCATAGTCATGTATTTCCTCTAAAATTTAGCAATCGTAAAATAGTTTACCTTAACATACTAATATAACATTTATAGTAACAACAACTATTGCATACTTGGAAATAGTTAATCCATATCTACTGCGTAGTATTTTGCATCTTCTGGATTTAAGACTCTTCTATCAACAATAAACTACACCAAGAACATCAAAAACATTCCAACCGTATTCCCCGAGCCAAATATAATGTCTTGCTTTTTCTGTAGCTATGAATAATTTTACATGTTATACACATTGTCATGTCTAATCTATAAAACGTGACCACATGGAGCATGTTCGACCATTATTAGAAATTTTTGAATTTGATTTTTTTTTTGGGCAAATAGAAATTTTTGAATTTCATATGTGTAGAAAAATACAGATGGGAATTCTCGATTACGACTGATTCATTTATTGATTGTTATATATAATCAAGTACTCTAAAATTATATGAAAGAGAAGATCAAATTGAGACATTATGNATGGACTATGAAATAATTAAATGAACAAAAATAAACAAGTGAGTAGACTACTTAGTATAGATCCCCACGTGCATGTCTACTTGTAAATGTACAAACAAATGCATGTATGTATACAATTTATAATTGTTTAGGCAAAAGTAATCGGTTCGTGAGAGTTTACGGAAAACAAGAAGAATAGTCGAATATAATCTCTTTATTAATGAATATATCGAGTTTGAATACAAGAACAAAGACACGACGAATCAATCCCAAATCCCTAGTAACGTGAAGAAGTTGATCGTCGTGGTCTCTTGATTTCTGTCAAGTGTTTTGTATTCTCTCTCGTTTTTTTCTGCTCTCTTGTCGAGCTTGCCTCCCTTTTTATATGGGAGTCTTCTTAACTTTAATCCTTGTAGGATATCGATTGAATAACCGCCCTTTATCGGGATAAGGCCTCTGTCAATATTATCTCCGTGAAGCTCGGGAACTCGTTATGAAACGTTACGGCACGTAACCGCTTATCTCGACTCACGTTGGCCCGTTACCACTCATCATGGCTCGTTATGGCCCGTTACGGCTCGTTACGGCTCGTTACGGCCCATTACTGGTCGTTATGGCCCGTTTCGATCCTTCACAGAGCTTTTCTCATATTCTTTATTCCTTTTATCTAATATAATCTTAAATGATTAAAATTATATCTAACAATAATTTGTAACAAAAAAAATGTATACAATTTATAGTTATAGCCAATTAAATTGACGATGTCATAACCAGAAACCCCCAAAAATATTACAATTTAATATATTATTTTTATGTTTTCATACGTAAGATGAAATTTTATTATTTAGCTTTAATAATAGTTATTCTGGATATGCAATGGAATCGACATTTATGGTAGGTATATGGCGACGGGGCACCAACGACAACGAGTAGTATATATCTAATTAAGTAATCTTTACTTAGGCATATATATAAATCTTTTAAAATTAACAACTCGTATAAATGTATATGGTCAAGATCCAAAATGAGAAAAATATTTTGAATATAATTTTTAGTAATGTTTCACTTATATGATGTAACCAAACAAATTTAATATATAATTTTCATATTCAATAAAAAATTCTTATTTATTTATTGCATTCGGTTCGGTTCGATTTTTCGGATAAGGTCTTTTTGTCCACCTTTACTATCTTATATGGAACTTGGAACTAAAGAGTTTTTTTACCAAAAGTACCCAAATATATTTTGGAAAAAATAATATCAAAACATGAATTTTTTACGTGTCATAAACTGAATAGTATTTATTTACAATATTGGACAAGTGTGATAAGCGTTGACCAAACAGATATCGTAGAGTACTCCTTAAGAATGTGGAGAATAATAGTGAGTTTGGTATCAATCTTTGTCACTATTTATTTTGCACTTGCATGTATCCTTGTAATAATATACTATAACGTCGATTACTTCGTCGAATCAAATTTCTCAAGCTATTAATGAAACAAAATCGGACGAAGTCGCTCTGCTTGACTATTATTGTCGTTTCCGATCTATCACGGAAGTCAAAGTAAAACCTCACTTCAGTAGAAGACTTCTGATAATTACAAAATCTATTTTCTTTTGTGTAAATTAAGTTTTCAAGCAGCCTAGTTGACTGCATTTATAGTTCTTTCGTTGTTATCCATCAAACAACCAATTTTCAATAATCTAAATACATTATTCCATCTAAACGATAATGTATAAAAGTCAAATAAGAGTTTTGTTTCCAAAGAAAGAATGTTTTCTGCCGGCTTTTTGAGTTTTTCTTTTCATAATTTGCCATTGTGTCAATGTTTCCGTGTTGATCTAAAATTTTCTTAAATGATGCATCTAGAGTTTTGTTGGAAATGCACTATCATTTTGTTGATCTAAAATTTCACCAAAAGAAGTAAAGACGACCAAAAATAACACAGTTATTCAAAGGACCTATTTTCGATTGAAAGCTACTAACAAGATTATTACATCTCTTCTGAAAGAAAAATGTCTTTATTTCTTATAATAATATTTCAAAAGTTTTGTGTTTACTGCTACTAGCTTAAAAAAAAAATATCAACCTTAAAAGCTTATATGGCCGTAGAAATTAATATGATCAAGTTTTATATCATAAAAATCTTAATTAATGAATTTTGTAAGACCATAAGAGGTTTTCTGCTGTGATATATATAACTTATAATTTGATTTGTATTTTATATTAAGTATTTTTAATATATCTGTTATTTTGCCTCGTCTGTATTATTTGGATGTTTTGATTCGGTTTCTTTATTTTGTTTTTTTTTTTTTCTAACACTGATTTTATTATTCTATTACAAATTAAGAGAAATTATTACATCTCCTGCATCTATGAAGATTCATATACAGTGGTTGCACCAGCACCATGCTGAAGATCTCATGTAAACTTGACTCCTTACGTTCTCCGGGAATTGAAACCAGAGCCCTCCAGATGGAAAACCCACCAATAAACTNAAATTAAGAGAAATTATTACATTTCGTGCATCTATGAAGATTCATATACAGTGGTTGCACCAGCACCATGCTGAAGATCTCATGTAAACTTGACTCTTTACGTTCTCCGAGAATTGAAACCAGAGCCCTCCAGATGGAAAACCCACCAATAAACCCTCTAGGTGGAAAACCTACAAATAAATCGCAATATTTGGGGTTCGAACTCCAAACCTCCTGATGTAGAAATCTAAAAAGAAATCTAAAAATATATCTTCTTTATTTTGTTTAGGAACACAAAAAGAAATCTAAAAATATAAAAGATCCAAACAAATACAGTACTAAGTAAGTAAACGATAGAAACCGTGATTGGGAAGTCAAAAAACTTTCTCCAACCTACGATTGCAAATTTTACAACAAGTACTTGCACTTAAATTTATTGTGGCGCCTAAATTTAAGGGACTAAAGTACCGATTATATTAATACTTAGGAATTGAATTTTTTGGGGACCAATTTTGTTACATACTAAGAGTCTATGACAAATGAGTTTTCAACTTTTCTTCTCAAGCTAAGTGAAAAACCAAACAAATGAATAAAACATCAAACAAGTAATCATGCAAAAAAAAAAAACAGTCATTACTAAACGATCAAAGGTAAAGTTTACTATCGATCAAAATTAATATGATAAAGATTAAGGTCATAAGAATCCCCCATATTTTTTTTTTTTTGTGCAAAAGAATCACCCATATAAAACCATGATCTTTTAAGATTCACGGGTATAATTATAGCACCGTCCTATAGTTGGGTCAGTAGATTAAGACCATTCATCTTTTTTCTTTGCTAATCGAAATTTAATAAGCCTATTAACTGCGTGACCAGACTGGAATTTTCGTTAAAATCTAAGTGGAAGATCAATATTCCATTTAATCATAAATCTGACAAACAATACTCTTGTTGCAGATTCTGAATTGAAATCAACTTCCATCAAATTTTCCAGAGCTCGTTGACTCGTTCTATATGAGTAATTAATGACATTCCGTGTGAGAAATTTTCCAAATGCTTCGAATCTAAATCCAAAAAAATGATGAGATTTAAATTTATTAGAATTCTGTGTGGCGATGTCCATAATGATCCACCTCTCTAACTCTACGGATGATAAGAAAAGTGCCCTACACATGAGGGAGATGAAAACGGTTTAGATACCAATAAATATGCAATCACCATTCGTCTTTTGTCTTCCTAATTTTTTTTGAATTTTTTTTCAATATGTTACAATTTTAGAATTATTTTGGTTCACTTCAGTTTAAATGGTCACTTTTTTATTAATATATGAAAAAAGTTGGCGTTAATGGATCAAACAGAGGCAGGGCAGCGAGAAAAATCAGTGATCATAGTGAGTGAATTATCAAGTGTCGAGTAAGAAGACACTAATTTTTTTATAAAATGTTCGCAGAAAATGTATGAGACTTAAGAACATTGTATAGTGACTTCAGTACTTTCGAAAAAAAAAAAAAAAAAAGTGACTTCAGTACCAAATCACAAGTGGTTGTAACTAATACATCCTCTGTTTCAAAATATAAATTGTTTTAGAGGGTTTTTTTTGCTTCACGATATAAATTGTTTTCATAATTTAATGTAACTTTTAACTTTATTCAATAGTGNNNNGTGTGTGACCAATTACATTATTCTTAATTGATTAAATTATAATTATTTAATATACTAAATCATATTTTTATTTTTAAAAGTAACTTTTTTAATAATTGTGCATTCAACCAAAACAACTTATATTTTTTTGAAACAGAGAGAGTATATAATACTTTTTTTTTTCCACCAAATCATAACTTTATTAATATGAACCGAATGTTGTAATGTTACACATAAGGATATGAATACAATCAAATATTTTTGTAACGAAAGAGCAAAAAAGTTTTGGCGCCGCAATCCGAATCATATGCTTAGTTGCTCTCGTCTTATCCGTCAATCTTGTGTGGCTTTCTAGCTTGGGAAACATCTGTTTTTTATCGATGAACCTTCTTTTATGCTTTCGAAAGTCAAAGTCTGCGATCCATCCGTTACATCGCAAGACCGTAGATTTTGGAACTCTCCTGAAAAAAGAGATATGATTTTTTGTGATTGTACCGTAAGCTCATACGTGTTGTTGATTTGATCTTCTGATTCTCATCCTATTCACATCCTCCACCAACACCAAAGCCGAGAAGAAGAAAACACCGATCGTGCTGATTGTCTCTCCTCTCGACTTGTGTCGATCGACACAAGCCTCTTGTGTCGATCGACACACGGTATTGATATGATCTGATCGTGATTTCACTTCACCATCTTCAATTTCTGCACTTGACCATCCCGGATCCCAGATCTGGGTTTGAGAAAACTGTCTCAACTTGGAGATGTCAATTTTTGAGTCAATCACACAATAGTGTAATCGGTTGTCAAAATTGATATTATTGTAACCGCTTGAAGAGAATCGTAGCGATGACAAAGTAAGTGCATCACATCGAATCATGGTC
Organism: Erysimum cheiri; assembly: GCA_900406345.1. Classification (NCBI taxonomy): domain Eukaryota; kingdom Viridiplantae; phylum Streptophyta; class Magnoliopsida; order Brassicales; family Brassicaceae; genus Erysimum; species Erysimum cheiri. Next base: position 18,818 of record OVAQ01000580.1, read on the forward strand.
TTCGGTGTGGGGATTACTGCCAGAGAGTAGTATAGATGTCCCATGGAAGCCACGTCGCTGGCGTAGAGGATAGAAACCATCACCATTAAAGTGAGGACGAATTGAGATCTATAACTCATGATTAGATTGAGAAACGAAGTAAAAACAAAGAAATTAGGAAACGAAGAAAGAAAGAACGAGACCGACCGACGCCAGAGAAGCCAGCGCCGGCCGGAAGCGAAGATCGGAGAAAAAACGGGTGTTTGAAGAATCGCCTGGTTGATCGCTCTTGAGAGAGAAAACGGTTAATCGCCTGGTTGATCGCTTTTTTAACACAGAGAGTATATAATACTTTATTATAATAAAAAGAACGCAAGTAAAAGAGCAAATGGTTGTGGAAGAATGAAAATAAGAAATAGATTGCATAAATTTGTAGCATTTTATATCACAAGCAACCATGAGTTTTTCAGTGACAAATGCATTACAAACTATTACTAATGTAATTATGTTGGAAAATTTTGGTATTATGAGTCCATATATTAATGCTGTTTAGTCAAGCTAGAAGCAAGCTAATAATGTTAGATCTCTCTGTCTAACTTCTGTTACCATACAAACCCTCTTTTAAAAAAAAATAAAAACCTTATGTTAACATATAATCAATCTTATGCAACGAGATTCCAATTTCAAAGCAAGCCATGTGATATTTTATTACGTGTCCCATGTCTATAGTTTCTTTACTCTACGTCTTTTATTAAATACGAATGACTAATGATTGCTTATGATAGTTGTTATAAAAATGAGCCTTTTAATATTTGGTTTAACGTATCAAATAAAATATGATATATATATATACAGTCTACAGGCTACTTGGTCCTTATTCTCTAACCAAATGAAAACTGTAACACCAAAATGTGGCCCTCAACTATAATTGTAACGAGCATCACAACATGCAATTCAAAATTAATTATCAACCCTAGTGACAACAAAGCGATCATTGATGTAAAAGTGTAAAACATGATAGCAAAGTAGATTTGACTCCTAATTTAACTGGTCACTGCAATTAACACTGCGGAAACAGTCACCAAATTCCTATTAACACGGAGTATANTCCAAATTCCTATTAAGAGCATAACACGGAGTATAGAAAGAAGTATATTGAAATTTATAATAANACCAAATTCCTATTAACACGGAGTATAGAAAGAAGTATATTGAAATTTATAATAAATTAACTTTTTTTTTATAAATACACATAAATATCTATACACATGCCCACACCTAACTTTGTTGGAGTGAGAGATGAATTTAATAAAATTAAGGTAGAGGGAGGTAGAGAGAGAGAANTATAATATACATATATAGAAAGTCATGTTTCCGGAGGCGTATATAAATACACATAAATATCTATACACATGCCCACACCTAACTTTGTTGGAGTGAGAGATGAATTTAATAAAATTAAGGTAGAGGGAGGTAGAGAGAGAGAAGGATTAAAAGGAAAATTAATTGTTTAAGGCAATAGACAGAAGAGAAGGTGGGAATACGAAGAGAGACGCACGCAGAAGGTGTGAGCCAAAGTGTTGAGTGGTTTTTGTAATAAAAGATTGATACGTAATTACTTTCTTAAACCACATTCGGTTGGTGGAAGTTGAGACTTGAGATGACTTAAGACAACTCACACTATCACTTTTGTGTGTCTTTGTTTGTTTTTTTATTTGGTCTCTTCTTCACTTTCTTCCTAACCTCACAATATGCTTCTCCAACTCACATTCTTTTATCACTCATTCAACCACAAACCATGAAATTAAAAAACCAAAAAAGAATGACTCTTAATTCTATAATTGACTGCATGCATAGACTATTTCAAAACTTTTTTTGTTATCACTGCATGCATAGACTATTTCAAAACTTTTTTTTTTATCTATAATTCTTTTGTGAATATTGGCATTCATCTCGAACCAATGAATTTGTCCGGATTTTCTTCAAATTCAATGGATATCGAAAGTTATCCTACGGACCGATGCAANATCTATAATTCTTTTGTGAATATTGGCATTCTTCTCGAACCAATGAATTTGTCCGGATTTTCTTAAAATTCAATGGATATCGAAAGTTATCCTACGGACCGATGCAATCATAAATTGAGAGTTGAAAGTTTACAAAAGAGACTTTATTCTCATCAAACACACATATCCTCTAGTTTCAAATGTAAAAGAGATGTAAGGACAAAAATCAAGAATGCTATTAAATATGTAAGATAATGGTAAATGGTAGACTTATTGTAAGGAAGTTTCTCTTGTGTTTTTACTTTTTAATAATGGAACATGTGAAGTCTTCCTCCACATCAACGTGTCCCCACTTATCTCCTAACTCAAAAAAATTCACCGTAAACTTGTTCTTCTAACTTTCTTACCGTCAACGAAAACTGATTAAAATTCTACATCTTCTCACATTTACTATTAATATTCAACGGTGATGTAGAACCCACTGGAAATTTCAGAGCTGTCGTTTCCTCATCCATTCTCATAGTATTCTCTTATATAATCCCCTTAACAGTCTCCACTTTATTTTCATGCATCTTACTCACTTCATCATCTCTTCTTAACCCCAAAACAAAGAAAAAGAAAAAGAAAAAAAAAATAGTTATGGATCTTCTCATTCTCTTGTTCTCTCTTCTCCTCTCTTACCTCTTTTTCAAGATCTGGAAACTCATAGACTCAAAGCAAGACAAAGATTGCTACATCTTAGACTACCAATGTCATAAACCATCTGATGATCGAATGGTGAGCACTCAATTCAGTGGAGAGATCATTTATCGAAACCAAAACCTCGGTTTAACCGAGTACCAGTTCCTTCTCAAAGCCATAGTAAGCTCAGGGATTGGTGAACAAACCTACGCTCCAAGACTTGTTTTCGAAGGCAGAGAAGAGCGTCCTTCATTACAAGATGGGATCTCAGAGATGGAAGAGTTCTACATAGACAGCATTGGGAAACTTCTTGAGAGAAACCAAATCTCTCCTAAAGAAGTCGATGTCCTCGTAGTCAACGTCTCCATGCTCTCTTCAATACCTTCTTTAGCTTCAAGAATCATTAACCACTACAAGATGAGAGATGACGTCAAAGTCTTCAACTTAACCGGGATGGGATGTAGCGCGAGTCTAATCTCTGTAGACATCGTCAAGAACATTTTCAAGAGCTATGCAAACAAGTTAGCTCTCGTTGTTACCTCCGAGTCTTTGAGCCCTAACTGGTATAGCGGAAACAACCGTTCGATGATCTTAGCTAACTGTTTGTTTCGATCCGGTGGCTGTGCTATTCTCTTGACTAACAAACGTAGCTTGAGACATAAAGCAATGTTTAAGCTCAAGTGTATGGTACGGACTCACCATGGAGCTAGAGAAGAGTCTTACAACTGTTGTATCCAAACCGAGGATGAACAAGGCCGTGTAGGGTTTTACTTAGGGAAGAATCTACCAAAAGCCGCAACTCGTGCTTTCGTAGACAATCTCAAGGTTATAACACCCAAGATTCTTCCCATAACCGAGCTCTTGAGGTTTATGATTAAGCTACTCATCAAGAAGATCAAGATTCGTCAAAACCCTAGCAAGGGCTCAACGAATCTCCCACCAGGGACTCCTTTAAAGGCAGGGATCAACTTCAAGACCGGTATCGAACATTTTTGCATTCATACTGGTGGAAAAGCTGTGATTGATGGGATTGGACATAGCTTGGATTTAAGCGAGTATGATATTGAACCGGCGAGGATGACTCTTCACCGGTTTGGGAATACTTCGGCGAGTAGTTTGTGGTATGTGTTGGCTTACATGGAGGCTAAGAAGAGGTTAAAGAGAGGAGATAGAGTGTTTATGATAAGCTTTGGAGCTGGTTTTAAGTGTAACAGCTGCGTTTGGGAAGTTGTGAGAGATCTTACTGCTGGTGGATCGAAAGGGAATGTGTGGAATCATTGCATTGATAATTATCCACCAAAATCTATTGTGAATCCTTATTTGGAGAAGTTTGGTTGGATTCAAGATGAAGATCCTGAGACTTTCAAGATCCCTGACGCTTTCATGTAAAACGTTTCGCAAAACGCAAACGCAAACGCAAAAACAACACAAGGTGACAATATTCTCTCTTTCTTTCTTCGTTTTTTTTTGGTTTTTTTTTAGTTAAAAATTTTACGTTTTCTTTTTTAAATTCGGATTGGAAAGGTGAAATGAATGTAAAAGAAACTTCGATTTAGTTTTTTTCTTTATATATAATTCTTTTGGTGTTATATATAATTTGTTTATTCCATAATAATTCAGTGGCTTGTATCATTTAAGTATTTTTTTTTGTAATGTTAAACTTCACTTTATTTTGTACAATTGTTTCGCATTTACTCAAGCCTTGTCACAGTCCATACTCATATGCTAGCTAGTCCTTTCTTCTGTAATTATGTCTTACGATAAGAAAACACAAAATTTTAAATTCTCAAGGACTATATATAAATATAAGGAATCGAAGTGTGAAAAGTTGGTAAAAAAAGAGTCTGCAGTTGTCTGCTGGATTATAGCGTTCAGATTCTGAACATGTCTTAATCTACGTTTCGTTGTTATCAAAATCACATTTACATTTACATGCGACATTTTTTGTTTTTTTTTTCTATTTTCAGAACAATTTTTCGTGTCAACTTTTTTTTTAAAGAAATGAAGAAAATAAAGCGAAAATAAGTTTGTTTGGTAGGCAAACATTCAATGGGCATTTGATTTCCATTACCAGATTTTGGGCCCCATTTGTCTCCATGGAAAATGACAAAAATCTCCATAATAATATTAGTATTTGATTATTNTGATTATTAGATACGCTTAAACAAAGTACACTCATCATACCTGACTAGTGACTACAAAAAAAATGTTTTTAAGTTATGCAANATTGGATACGCTTAAACAAAGTACACTCATCATGCCTGATTGCCTGACTAGTGACTACAAAAAAAATGTTTTTAAGTTATGCAATTACTAACGATCATTATCTCAGTCTGTCTATGGTTTTTTTATGCGATCATTTTCAAACGGAGAAGACTAATTGAAGACATTATTGTCGTTCACCAGATTTGAAGTACATTTTCTCACACCAAAATCGGATTAAATTGCTTCTCTTTGATAAACTTTTTTTTGGTAAGGTTTTATTGGGTTTTACTGTTACAACAACATTGTCATATTTTTGTTTAGCTAAATAAAGTAGTATATCAAATACAAGATTTTTAAAAAAATATATAATCGAGCATACTTAAAATTAAATGATAATGGCTTTGACTGATAATCTTTCACTGTAGCATTAAATATTTTACGGTTTCTTCTACCACAAAAAAAATATATATATATTTTACGGTTTCTACTTATCATGTCATTTCTTANGATAATCTTTCACTGTAGCATTAAATATTTTACGGTTTCTTCTACCACAAAAAAAAAATATATATATTTTACGGTTTCTACTTATCATGTCATTTCTTATGCTAAAAACTATTTTCACTTTAGTTCCAACGATAATTTTCTGGTTAAATACTAAATTTGGTCATATGATGATGGTCATGCCACTTACTTTATGGACCAACAATTAAGTCAATATAACTCCCCAAATTTTTATACAAAGAGAAAACAAAAGAAGGCACGACAAGTGATGCTTCTAAACCATAATTTGCATTTAAACGTACCCATTGGTTTGATTGGTTAAACAAACCCATTGTTTCCAACGAGAAATGAAGTTCCTTATTTTTAGGATGAAAACACGGAAATTAAATTAGTAAAGAGGTAGAAATTCGTGTTAGTAAATTGTTTATGATTTTTCATTCACATATTAGAGTCACTTATTAGACCATAATAATAATAATTGGGAAAAAAGCAATAAAACTAAAATGGTAATAAATAGGGACAGGTAAGTGACAGTAGAGAAAGAGAGCGGTCCAAAATCGAATTAAACTACCTTTCTTATTAATTTGCCACACAAAAACAGATAGGACATTAAATTTCGACTTTACATACACGTGGCACTGTTAGGTACCGTTGGATCCTCTTGAAATCTTATTGTCAATAAATTGGAATTTGTGTCATTGTACCAATACAACAAGATTCTATTTCTCTTTGGTTGAATAATTCCAACAAAAGACGATCGTGATTAAATCAGAAAATTTACTACCTGATTTCGTAATTTCCAAATCTAATTTGACACTGAATCATCCACCTTACCTTATATGGATACATACATTTTGAATAAAAAGATTTTTTCGAAATTTATATATCATCCTTAATGCAACGTTATTTAATGTGAAGTGTGAATGAACCAAGATAATGCAAAAGTTTTTATGGACTATAACCGTATGACAAATTTACATTATATCTCTACTTTGTTAAAAGAAAAAAAATGGCAGATCTATTTTCACTTTATATTATCATTGGAAAAAAACTTACAATATAATTATCCTTTTTTGTATTCTAGGTAGAATGAAAACATATCATTTTATATATATATATTTGCACACAAAAAAAAATCATTTTATATATAAATCAGTCTGAAATGTGTGTATTTATATTACTTGCAGGATTTACCACCTAAAAGTGTACAGACTTTGACCCATAACTTCTTAATTAATTCCTTTTGTCAATATTGGTCATCAATTTGCTACAATTTTTAGTGTTTCTTACATGAATTGTAATAGAAATTAATCTATTCTTAGTTATAAATTTGAATTTGTTATTTGTTTTTGTAAAATTTACGTTTGTGGAAAATCTTTCTTACATAAGCCTAATTAATCAATACAACACATAATTGTTTTAATAAGCCTAAAAACAAAATCGGATTGATTCATCCGATATAGTCAGATGCATCACTGCCCCAATGCATGCTTTCACTATGTGGGCGGTTACTCTGAAATCATCATCAAGTGTTGCGAACTCTATGGTCGGCAGAAGTAGACAAATGATTACTGATAAATGATAGATAGAAGTATTTTTCGAGTTAGTATTGCTAGCAGAGTTAGTAATCATTTGTCTACTTAAAATGTCAATATAGAACTATCAACTCAAAATGTTATTTGCTATACATACTATCAACAATACCCAACTTAAAATGATTACTAACTCTGCTAGTTGTTAGTATTTGTTATACTAACTAGCAAATAACAATACCCAACTTAAAATGTCAATATATCATAAATTGGTTCATGTTGGGTTTCACTTCATATTTAATACGCAATTAAATCTAATTTGATATACTTAATTAACATCCACCTTCCCTTATATGGATACATATATTTTGAATAAAAGATTTTTTTGAAATTCATATATCCCTAATTAATGTGAAATGTGATTTTGTGAATCAAGATAATAAAAGTTTTTATGGACTACAATAGTATGACAAATTTACATTTTATCTCTACTTTGTTAAAAGAAAAAATGGCAGATCTCTTTATAAAATGATTATTGAGTAAAAAAATAGAAGTAAAAATTAAGTATTACATATGAGTTAGATTAAAACAGTGATAGAAAACTTGTCACAATTTTTAGTACTTCTTACATGAATTGTAATAGAAAATTAATGTAATCCTAGTCCTAAATTTGAATGTGTTTTTTTGTTTTTTTTTGTAAAATTAAATTTATGTTTGTGGTAAATCTTCCTTACATAACTCTAGATTTTGACCCGCACATACGTGCGGGGATATGTATATAAAATTAAGGTTGATAGTTCGTATCAATAACTGTTTCCGGTAATTTATTTCATATAATAGGAGATTTGAGATTTGTCGGTATGATTCAGAGTAATGCATTAGGAGGATTTGTTATAGATAGAGAAATTGAAATTAGTCAGATTATGATTGTGTGTATTTGTATGAAGAAGTCAATTCATAATTTTGATTATTTGTATGGATTCTATATACTTAAATCAAATCAACACATAACTATATATTGGGTTTCAATGCAAATTAGGCTCAAAAGCTAGCATGTTCTCTTTTTATTTTAGAAGGTAAAATGTATTGGTTTTTAATAAGACCCATAAATTTTTATTTTTTATTTTTTTAAGACCCATAAAATTTTATTTGAATGTTCAACCATTCTTTGATTGATTCGATTTTATTTATAGATTTTATCTAATTCGATTCTACGAACATTAGCTGTTAAAATTTAAGTTTAACAAATGGTTTTGATAAACCTAAAAACAAAATGCAGTCTAAATAAATGCTAGTTTTTCTCCACAGATGTTCATGTGGATTTTTTCTGAACTTGTAAATTTTTTATCTTTCTGTAAAGATATTCCTCCTCAATCAAACTTTCTATAACATATCCATTGATATAAAAAATGTTCGAATTATTCTTCTCGCTAAAATTGATTTACCATGGTACCTTTATATAATAAGATTTTCTCAAATTTTTACTAGTANCAAATGGTTTTGATAAACCTAAAAACAAAATGTAGTCTAAATAAATGCTAGTTTTTCTCCACTGATGTTCATGTGGATTTTTTCTGAACTTGTAAATTTTTAATCTTTCTGTAAAAATATTCCTCCTCAATCAAACTTTCTATAACATATCCATTGATATAAAAAATGTTCGAATTATTCTTCTCGCTAAAATTGATTTACCATGGTACCTTTATATAATAAGATTTTCTCAAATTTTTACTAGTAAAAAAAAAGTCACACGTTGATGGAAACAAAGCTATATGAATTTTAGAATAAAAGAGATCCTAGATTGTTTTGATAATTATCAAGTTTACAGATGTTATTAATAAATTTGATTTGATCATGATAATGCTACATAAATCTATGAATCCTAGGTACGATGCAAACAGAATTAGAGTTAGTTTTTGGTTCTCACAATTGTCAATTAGTATCCCACCATTTCAAAGCAAATTAATATATACTTCTACAAATATATATCTTACACAAATTAACACTTTGTCCCAAAAGAAAAAGAAATGTTTTTTGTTAATAAAGATTTCATGTTTAGTACAAGGTTAAGTGGTTTGAGGCTAACAAAGGCAGCCACAACATCTCTGTAGAATCCACTCAAAGCTGCAAGAAGAAACCAAAAAATTAAATTAATAAGAACAAAAGAGAAATGAAGAGAGAAAGAGAGAGAGACAAGGCTTACACATGGTGGAGACAAGAACATGGTCTATCTCTAGGAAACTTGACGATGGAATTGGTATGATCCAAAGAGAAAACAGAAGAAAGATTGTTTTCAAGAACACAACTCTTGTTGCTTGAACCTTCCGGAGAAAACGGTTGAGACAGAGATGAAACAGAGGAAGAGAAATAGTATTTTTCACAGTCAACTCCATAGCTCACAGGAAGAGAAGACGAAGAAGATGAAGATGAGCCAACTCTCTCCTCAGCTTCCTTCATTTTTCCATTGATCTCTATCTCTCTCTCTCTCTTTCCCTTTGTTTTTGAATCTTTTTGTCTCCCGGGGAAAAAATTGAAACTTAGGTGTTAAACCTAACGGTCATCAACTAACTATTACTGCACCAACTACTACATGCTTAATCTACTGAGGTGAGTGACGTCATTTTCTCACCATTTGGTTTAAAATATTTTGTGTCGGATATTTGAAATAGCATTTAAACAAAAAATGGAGGAAGGATCGCACCACCAGAGTGTCCTAATCTCTCAAATAGTATTAAACATGAAATAGTATTTCGATAAAAACTACACTGTTAACATCGAAAGATATTTTGAGACAAAATTTGTGGCCATGCGTATTAAGATGATATGATACACATTTCAGATGATGAGTCGAGTAAACATGGGAATTGATATTAGAAGCTGTGAACAAGATTTGTGGCAATGCGTCATTTCTATGAACAAGTTGTTTACTTGCTTTTAGCATTTTGGTAAAAAATACAAATGGGTTTCATAGAATTGGGCCTGGGCCTATTAAAGATTTATCTTGGGCAATAGTGTGAAAATTAAAAAAATTGATAGGGGCTTTAGCATGGTGGCATTAACTTGGATCGTTAAAAATGTTTAACCACTCAATCACTCATCACTCATAGGGTGGATTAGGACTATAATTTTAGATCTCTAAAATGAAAATTAATACAACAAAATATTTATTCATATATCATTCGCTAAATCCAAACCACACAAAGAAACATTATCAGAAGATACTGTTGACAATAAGAAAAAACAAACAAAAACAGCAAAAGAAAAAGAAACAAACCTAAAACAATTTTCTTATCCAAACCAAATTAACCATTTCTAAAGTGGTGGAAACCCATCAGAAACATTGTTGTTTTGGTCATATCCAAGCATTGGTCCATGATTAGGAATAGTCAATGCACTCACGTCGATCATTCTTGTTTGGTCAAGAGGATCGATATTACCACCACCAAGTCCAACATTGTTGTTGTAACTTCCGCCATAGAGATTCTGAGGAACAAAAGCTTGAGAGTGTTGGTAATTTTGACTTCCCAAGTCCATTCTCAGATCTTCAAGAACACTTATTAGATGGTTGATTTGTGTTAAGTTAAGTTCTTTCGGAGGTTTTTCCCACCACTTCTCTATTTCTTCTCTCTTATTTTTTGTTTGCTCCAAACTTTTCGTCCTATTTTTTTCACTTTCAAACTTTAATGACTCCTGCAATTAATTTAATCGTGTGTAAGTGAATCAATACTTTTATACGTAAACAAAAAATTAAACCTACCTTAATTACGAGCTTTAATATAAATTTTTCCAGAGAAATAAACATCTATGTTATGTTTTATATCAAAAGATAGAATAAGAGAAAAACATTTGATATTACCTGAGTGAGTAGATTGTTGAGACTTTGGATTGTTGCGTTCGGACCATTTTCAATAGGTTGGAGAGAGTAATGCATATAATTTTTGAAAAAGTTAATCACAGATTTAATATCTGGATTACCAAAAGAAAAAGCTTTTCCAGTAGGTGAAAGAAAACACAATTAGTCCAATATGTGCTCCACACAACGTACAAAGCTCACTTGCTTTTTTAAAAACACCGTATCTTCTTTTCGAAAAAGTAACTCGAAGACTCAAATCATTTTTTATTTTCTCCAGTTCTAATTTTTTACGACCTCTTCTGTTTTCCGCCATCCTCAATAGTAAAAATTTAAAAAAAAAAAAAAAAACAGAAAAGAAAGTGATGTTAGCAAATAAAATATACTAGATAGTGACCCGCGGTTTCACCGCGGGGTAATTATGCTTTATTTTTGGTTAGTTGTGGAGGGTTATTATATTTTGTAGTGAGTAAGTGATATGATTCAAATAGTTGGATTGGGAGATATAGTTTTGTGTTTATTTAATTGTATATATATATTTTTTTGTTTTTGGAGGCATATATAGTTTTTTGTGTATCAAGTTTGTTAGAGTTTCATAACAAATGG
>OVAQ01000581.1:0-28852 GCA_900406345.1 Erysimum cheiri
CGGATGTTGCCGCAAACCGAACACTTCGGTTTGTTCGGTTCTGTTCTTACGGTTCACGCCGTAAGCCCATGAACGAGATAGTACAGTATTTGTCGTGACACCAATTGAAAAATTCAGATCATGGGCCTGAGGTACTATGGGCTTCGACATTGTTATGATAGATAAATTGTGGTTATTAGGCCAACGAAATTGGTCCAAAAAAAATACATGGCTTTAACATAAGTATTTTTTATTTGTTGCTTATAAATTTCTAAAAATGTTTTAGAGATTAAAAAAAAATTATATGTTACTAAATAGAATCTTAGCTTATCTGAAAAAATTATATTAACCAACACAAAAAAAAAGTTAGATTATAATACATATGTCATATACATATGTCATAACCCAAAACACATTATACATAACCCCTAAAACATATACAATATAGTAACATAACATTTAATGTATTATAAACTCATTTCACTACAATCCAATAAAATAAGACGTCTAAACTTCAAAATCGTAAAACAAAACTTACCCGTGGGTCATCATCTAGTTGAATTTGTATGTAATAACTTTTAACATCACTTAAAATGAGGCAGTATTTAACTTGCATGTACTAGCTAATCATAGTACGACACATAGATTTATTTGGAAAACCATTGTCTGCAGTATTTAGAAAGTATTGCAGCTTCGTCTAATACGAAGATCGGTAAATTAAAGTACAATCGTCTGAATCTATGAGAGTGAGATTTTCTACTGTTTATACAAATAATTTCGTCATTAACTCAACTCTTTAGCCCATAAAAAGTCGAACCTTTTCTCCAGCATTCAACGTTTCACAATGCCAAACAATATTTCTGGCCATTTTCTTTTCGTTATCCACAGAAACACAAGACCGAACAGTCTTTTCGTTATCCACAGAAACACAAGACCGAACAGTGATCAATGTTGGATGAAACTGAAGATACCAAAGCGACTGGTTTCAACATTGAAACAAAAAAAGTTTCCAAAAGCAAAACATCTGATATCCACAAAATTAAGAATCGAAACCAAACCAAACTAAAATCAACAGAAGCTGCACTTTAATCAGAGAGTAGGAATGGTTTTAGAGCCTATGAACTGTTTCAGAATCGCTTTCTCTTCGTCAATCCGTTTCTTCTCTTCTGCGTTTTTCGGATTTACTTTTCTTTTCTCCTCCAACATCCATTTGAAGAGCTCACGTTGTTGCTTCTCTGGTATTGGCTCACGTGCCTTGACCACCACTGGCTCTGCAACTACTGCAGAAGACACAGGCTTTTGCACGGTAACAGGAGCAGCGAGTGAACCTGATTCAGCAGCCGGCTCTTCGTTTACAGGATCTATGTCCTTTTTCTTAGTTCTAAGGAAAAGATAACCTGCAAAACAGATAAGGCCAAGAACCATTAAATTCAATTTCAAAGCTCAGGTAAATCCCAGTCCTAGGGTACATAGATAGATATAAACGAGTTGATGAAACTTCAATTTCTAAGATCAAGAAGAAAGAAACTATTCAAGGAGGACTCTTGATGGCGAGGTATTAATGTAACTACTTTAAATTCTCAATTGACTATAAACACCTAATCAGATGTGGGGAAAAAGGTTATCGATAAACAAGGTACATTCATGTTTCAGCAGGAGAAGAAAAAGGGCAGAGAAGCTAAAGGATATTCGTCTGCCATATTATTAAACAGGTTACACTGATCATGTTACGGTTTGCATCCAAAGGTACGTGATAGTATAAACATAAGCCTCGTTTTGTAGTCCAATTTTGTAAAACCTCCGAGTCAAAAAGTGTGTCGCATAATAGAGACAGTAATCAAATAGACCCTAAAGATCACAATGATCTATCAAACACTCATAGCAGAAGATATCATCTGAATCTGAAAGATGAAGAAAGCAGATCTCAAATTGATCCAAGCTTTGTTGTGGCTAATGATTCTAAGGTTTAATTCCAAAATTATCGCTACTACTACTGCAATATGATGCGGAATTCTCAAAAAAACAGCACAAAAATTACAGAAAATCTTGCCCAAATCTTTTATTCTAACTTTGGACTTAGGCACACAAAACTCAGAATCAGTAAAAATGCATTGGATTACCTCCGACGGCGAGATTGACGGTAAGGAGAAGCGGCCAGACATATTTGTACCTACGAGCGAATGATTCCTTTGGAGGCGGCGGAGGAGGAGGAACAGAACCACCACCCATGGAATACGAAGCCGCGGCTGCTGCAGCAGGAGACGATGCTGATGATGGAGGAACAGTGGAGCCGTTGAAATTGGCTTCAACGTGCTTGAGCTGAGCAATAATGGCTGATACAGATCACAATCGAAATGAGATCACACAAAAGTCAAATTATATAAATCCAAAATTGTGAAAAGATTCGCTGGGAAAAGCGACAGCTTCTTCTCATTGTTTAGTGAATCGGAGAAACAGAAAAAAAAAAAAACAATAACGAGGGTTATAAATTTGTTACCCTTCTTCTTGGGTTTGTTGGTGAAAAGCTTGGGAGTTTCTTCACTCATGGCGGATTCGATCGAAAATAGTTTCTTACTTGTTCGCAAATGTTTCGTTTCTTCTTCCTCTCTTGGGTTTCAAGTTTAACAATTTAATTAGGGATTTACTTGTGCTTTTCGTATCTATCATAACTTGGAACATTTTTAATTGCTTTTACACATTTTAGACCAAAGTATTTTGACTATTAATTTACACCCAAAAAATTCAAAGTCTAAAGATCCATTCACTCGCAGTTTCATGGATATTAATCATTTCTATGTGCCTTCCAAATCAATTTTTAATAGTTTTTTTATTAAAAAAAAAACCAAACACTCAGTCATAGGCATTATCATTCTGATCTCAAAAGAATAAGAAGAAAAAGACTTATCATTTTTTCTATAAATCCATGACATATTTGATTTCAAACTAGCCCAAATTTATATACAAGTTGATATAGACCCAATCACATTAATAATTAGTTTGTTAAAATTATAATTACGATAAAAATATACTTTTTCTGAAAATATTTGGTTTATCTTACTCTAATTCGGATGATCAGATCAAATGTTATCTTACATGCTTAATGCTTTGCTGTAAATGTCAAATGTTGGAGGAACAAAATAGTAAAAGGCAAATAAAATGGAGAAAGAAAATCACTGAGCTCTAAAGCCATAAGAAGATACAAAACCAGTGATCAGCTCCACGCTCTTCTACTCCCACGGTCTCTAAATCCCCCAAGTCCTGTTTCCACAACACATTAATCACAAAATCAAAACTTGATAAGAAGCTCTAATATATATATGATTAGAAAGATAAGAACTTGAGCCGGTTCCTACAAAATCTTGACATAACCAAGCTCTGCAAATCTTGTGATGAAGCCAGTTTTGTGTTTGCTAGTGAAACAGGTATACAACGGCGAATATACTACAGACAAGTTCTTTGCTTGTGTAAACTGACCTGGAGGAGGAGGAGCGGTGCTGCGACCCATTGAAGCCAATTCTGGGCTCACTTTCTGTCCAGCTTCTTCTAGTATGTTGATAAGTTCTTTGGCAAATCTCGCATTTGCAACTGTGAAGAAAGTGTAAGCTGTTCCTTTGGCCCCAGCTCTACCTGTTCGTCCAATCCTATGAACGTAATCCTCCAGTGATCCAGGGAAGTCGTAGTTTATCACATACTTCACATCTTTCACATCTGTTCACAAAACAAAAGCTGTTAGCTTCTCGCATGGCTCAAGAGAAATGATGTTACTCACTGAGGAGAAAGAGATTTATTACCCAATCCACGAGCGGCGACGTCTGTAGCAGTCATTATAGGGCTTTTGCCTGATCTAAACTCCGAGAGAACCCAATCTCTTTCGGCTTGACTTTTATCACCATGTATTGACAAAGCAGGCCAACCATCCATGCGAAGCTGACGAGTGATTTGGTCACAACCCTTTTTTGTATCGAGGAAGACAAGAATTCTGCTTCCATCCATTATATCTTCAAGCAACTTCACCAACCTGAAAAATTGCAAAGATTTGTTTCGTTTCGTCACAATTTCCATGACAAGTGAAATGAGAGAGGGAGGCAGGGAGAGCCTAGGTAAGGAGACATACTTGTTATACTTTTGGCTCTCGGAAATGACATCAACAATTTGACGGATTGCACGGTTAGCTTTTAAATCAGAAGATCCAATTATCACCTGCACTTAAGACCAAAGAAGCTTGCTAAATTTTTGTTGACAGCTTTACCATTATGAGAAAACTAAGAGAGGTGTCTCTTACTTTGTATGGGTTATAAAGAAACTTCTTAGATAGTTGTTCCACCTCCTTAGGCCAAGTAGCACTCCAGTACAAAGTTTGACGGTCTGGTCGAATCTGCACAGTTTCACAAGATTTAAAGACAAAGTAACTAGAATACACATATATATGATCAAAACAGGTAAGATAACGAACATGCGAAACAATTTTCCGGATCTGAGGGTCAAACCCCATATCTAGCATTCGATCAGCTTCATCCAAAACAAGATAAGTAACCCTTCGCAAGTTTGTGTTGTTCGACTCCATCATGTCTATTAACCTCCCAGGAGTAGCTATAACGATTTCCACACCTAAATCCATAGGCCAATAATCACTATCAGAATGATCTACAAAAAATAATAAAAACCAATAGTTTGAGAAATGACACGAAAAGCACTGAAACAATGCACTTTACCTTTCTGAAGATCACGCACTTGAGGCCCTTTTGGAACTCCACCGTAAATACAAGTACTCTTAATTTTTGATGATGAACCAAATTTAGACGCCTCTTGCTGTATCTGCACAGCCAGTTCACGTGTCGGAGCAAGTACCAAGACAATCGGGCCGTCCCCAGGAGCTGGGAAAAGTTATTTGAATCAGTAAAGCCTTTGCAACTAAACATCAAACAAGAACGGAAAAAAAAAAAAGAACTCCACGAGCTAATATCAAGATGTACCTAAAATTGGTTGGGCATTCACATGGACTATTGCAGGTAGTAAGTAAGAAAGAGTCTTTCCAGAACCAGTTTCAGCAATGCCTATAAGATCACGTCCCTTCATTGCCATTGGCCATCCCTGAGATTGTATAGGTGTAGGTTCAGTAAAACCAGCCTTCTTAACCTCTTCCAAAACATAATCTGGGCCAATCAGTAAACGTTTATCAGTAACTATATACAAAAGAATAGACATAGACATGTACGTGAATGTAATCACAACCTCTATCCCTACATGATTCCCAAAATTCAAGAGTGGAAAACAAATGAAATAGAAGTCAAGCTAGTAGTAATCAAGATGAAATCAACTCACCAGGAAACCCAACATCACGAAAACTTTTGACAGGTTTTGGAATATCTCTGCCTGCAACAGTAATTTCCCTAAGCTTTCGATATTCCTCCACTTCTGCGTCTGTCATAGCCGCCACAGCGGGGGATTCGACATAGAAATTCTTCTCAAAAGGAGTCAAACCATCCAAATCTAGCTTCCGAGGAGATTCATTGCCATCAGTATCCCTTTTGCTTGATGTAGAGCTTCCATATGCTGAAGTCCCACCGAACCCTGAGTCACTAAGAAAAGGCAAATTTGAAAATGAAGCAAACTCTTCTTCTCCAACACACCATAGAGAATTTCAAAACACATTGATTCGAGATATTTTCGTATATGCATTCCGCGAAGAAGTGATTTTCTCTGTACACGAACTTGATCAAATTTTACCGGATTTTCTTCATACTCGTTTAATAACAGACTCAAAATCAAAGAGATTATAGTTCAAATAGAGTGTAAAGAGCAACACTGCAACTAAGTCGGAACAAGCAAGACATAAATTTCAATTTCATCGTTTCTATACGAAAGCAAACACACACTTACCTTCGACGGTCACGGTAAGAGGTGGAATCGCCGGTCCGGCTATCGTAGCGACTCATGACGTTCGTCGAACCAGTTTCTCCGATTAAGAAATATGATCGGAAAGTTGAGATAAAAAGAGTTATTGAAACTGAAATCTAGTCGTTAGGGTTTTACAAATTGGGACGACGAAAGGAGCGAGAGAGAGAGAGTGCCAGAAGAGAGAGAGACAAAGCTCGTACTGCTAAAGTTACGGCAAGCTTGTATTTAATTTTTAAAAACAAACAAATAGAAACACAACACGTGGATAACGAAAGTCACCGCCTCATCTTTGTTACCGTCATAATAAGGGAAACTAAAAAAAAAAAAAGAGAAGCTGGAAGAAATAAAAAAATGGCGATTCTATCAGCGAGCTCAACTATCGTGAGAGCTGCTTTAGATACACAGCCGAGACTCCGACACAATCCCAATGCACCGCGAGACGTCAAGAAAAATCCTAATTTAAGCTCTTTCGTTCCACCGTCGTCTCTGTCATCATCTTCTCCGGCGACAAACTTAACAGCAGGAACTAGCGTCTTCGTTTCTGATTTGCTCAAACGTCCCGGAAGCAAAGGTAAAGAAGAACTGGGTTTTTATCTTTTCCGGAATTCGATTGTGAACTGTTTAGGACTATCCGTTTTTATGTCCAATTTAATTGTTCTTACTAAATTTTGTGCTTTTTATGTAGACATTGGTGATGGATATGATAATACTTGTATTGGATATGAGAAATGGTTTCCAAGTCCACCAAAAGTGGAGAAACCTAGATCTGTCTTCAATGCTGCCTCTTTAGCTTATATTGGCGATTCTATCTACGAGGTTCGTCTTCAATTTCACTATTAGTTTGTTCTTCTATGATTTTAGGCAAGTTTGATGTACTTAATCCTTGTTGTTTAGGATAATAGAATGTCAAAATGATGATCCTTTTTTAGTGTTTATAATTGTAGCGTTAATGCAGTCACTATGAGTTGGAGCTTCGTGACGTTAGACAAGTTTAGGATGCAAAAGTATCAAAATGACGATTATGTTAATGTTTATAGGATTAAGATAGTCACGATGAGCTTGTGCTTCGTGACTTTAGACAAGTTTGTGTAGTTAATCCTTGTTGTCAAGATGATAGTGTTTATGACATTAAGACAGTCACTATGTTGATAGTCCTTCCAATTTCATTTCTTTAACTATTTTCTCTTGGCTTTCTAGGTATATGCTCGTCGGCATTTCCTTTTCCCTCCACTTAGTATTGAAGAATATAACGACCGTGTTAGAGCAGTGGTCCGATGTGAAGCACAAGTACGTTTGTTTATCTTCTACCCTTTTGTGTAACTTATAATGTTTATTGTAGAAAGCAACATAATCATGTATCTCTGTTTATCTCTTATTCACATTTTTGCTTGCAGTGTCATTCGGTGTGCGAAGTTGTTATTTCTCTCTTCTATCTACTTTTAACCTGAAATGTCAATCAGCATTGCTCTCTATGATCAGCATTGGTATTGTTATCATTGTTCTTGTTGAAGCTAAACTATTATCTGTGTCTTTCTTCTTCAGTATGCTTTGCTGCAGAAGCTTGTTGATGATGATTTCTTAACGAAAGATGAAAGGTCAGTTACGAAAACCTGTTATTTAGCAGGCAAATTGGTACACATCTTAGCATCAAGATACTTGTGTTGAAGATATTATGACTGTTTGAATCACATGCATATATTGATCCATCTGATGAAAACTCTGTTGGTCCAGAGATGTACTTCGGTGGGGAAAAAATGTAGGCTCGGTAAAAACACGTTCAACTAGGCGTGCTGGTGTTGCAGTTTATAACAAGGCCTCATCATTGGAAACACTAGTAAGTTGCTTAAATCCGAAACTCATATGTCATACTCATGGTGAGTAAGTGTAATACAAAAATTTTCGTCTATTCAATTTCTCAGATTGGGTATTTGTATCTATCAAACGGGAAAAGATTGGAAGAAATGATGCAGAAGCTAGGATTTTCGAGTGGTTCTTCAACAGAGAGAATGATCAAGGAGGCCGGCAAGAATAAACCATCGTTTAAATAAACTTTACTAATATTGTAGTTACATGCATACCTCTGTATCAGTGAAAATGCTTTGAATATAGGAGCCATTCATCAAAACATTACATGATTTGGTAATATTTTTGTTTCAACTACGACTAAACCATCCAACAAAACCTCAAGAGGCTTAATCAAAGTTATTTCATTTTACCTAATCAGTCAATCTTCACCGAAGAGTAGATCTTTCTAACAAACCATAAACAAGCGTAGAAACCGATTGAGCCGGTTAGCACAAAAAACGAGTAAGAGATGATGATCATGTACCCGAAGTAGAGCAATCCTGAGACTAGTTTTGAGATCTCAAGCTTTGTGAAGAAATAGAAGATGGAGTAGAGGAAGAGGTAGAGTGAGGATGAGCCTGATGTGAGGTAAGCTCTCCACCACCAATTGTAATCTTCACTGCAGAGCTGAAAGTAGCAGAGCACGATTGTGATCTCTGCGCAGGTCACAATCAAGATCAAGAACACGATGAAGAGGAATCCAAAGATGTAGTAGAATTGGTTGAGCCAGATCGATGTTAGGATGAAGAAGAGCTCGATGAAGACTGCTCCAAATGGAAGGATTCCTCCAATAAGTATGGAAAAACCAGGTTTCATGTACCAAGGTTGCTCTGGTACTTGTCTAGGGATCTTATTTGTTTTGACCGGGTCTTCAATTGCTGGTTTTCTGTGACCGAGATAGCTACCAATGAAGACTAGTGGGACAGAGATTCCGAACCAGAGACAGACCAGAGCAATCATTGTACCAAAGGGAATGGCTCCAGATGATCGTTCTCCCCATATGAGTGTGTTGAGAACGAAGAAGATCGCGAAGAGTATACCGGGAAACATGAATGCAGTCTTCAAAGTTATTCTTTTCCACTCATTCCCTTTGAACATCTTGTGAAGACGAGAAGATGAGTAACCAGCAAATATGCCCATGAATACCCATAAGAGAACCATGGCAGTCATTAGCCCTCCTCTGTTGGATGGAGATAAGAAGCCCAGCAATGCAAACATCATTGTCACAAGGGTCATACCGAAAATCTGAACACCTGTGCCGACGTAAACACACAGTAATCCAGAGTTCACGGGCGTCCTAAAGACATCTCCATGTACAAGTTTCCATCCGGTTTCTTCCTGAGCCTCGTCTTGGGTCTCGAGCTGATTGTAGTTTGAAATATCCTTGTATAAAGTTCTCATCATGATCATGGCTACCATTCCAGAGAGGAAAAGGACAATCATAAGGGAGTTTATGATTGAAAACCAGTGGATTTGATCATCGTTCATTAGCAAGTATGTGTCCCATCGCGAAGCCCATTTGATTTCACTCTCCTGCATATTTCACACGTCATAATATGTTTACAGAGCACAAAGAAAGAGCTCTCAAAGGTAAGTTAGTTACCTTAAAAGCGACATCATATGTAAACACAATTTCTTTTCCTTCTTCAACTTCTTGAGGAACAGTGTTGCTTTGGATCAGATTCTTTGTATCTTTATTGCATGTTGTTAACTGAGGATTGTTTTCATCCCACTCTTTATACTCATGCAATACACTAACCAAAAAGAGAGAGAAAAACGGTAGCTTATAATAATCTAGACGAAATCATACTCTTCAATAACGTCTTAAGGTTGATGATAACCAAGTAGAGTCAGTAGACAATACCTGTTAGGTGTAACCTCAAAACCAACGATGCGAGAAGAATCAGACTCTTGGTCTCTGTGGTACATGACTCGGAAACTCAAGTGATTATGGATAAAGTATTTTTTCTCTTTACTCTGCAAAAGCAAAGCAAAACTATTCCTAATTGGTACAAGAAAATTGCTCAAAAGGTAAGACTGTAGCCATAGGTGTAAGAGACATATTACCCCTTCATAACTTCCTTTGAAGCCAACACGAAAACCATGTTCATAAGTCGTTGACTGAATTCCATCTTTTCTTTGTCGAAGAACAGCTACTGGAAGATTATCAAGTATCCTGCAGTCATTTCAGAATAAAATTAAAAGGATACATCAAAACTACCTCATACAGATCAAGGACAGCATATATATCGAAACTTACATATTAGCTCGGTATTCATCATCAATCTTTTCCCTGAAATTTTTAGCAGACTCTGCATCGACTTTAATACGGCAACCTACTCTACAGGGCTGATCTTCCAACATTTCAAACTGAAACAGAATCCAAAGTCTTCAACATCAAATTCGAAGATGAGAAGGAAAGAAGAGGAATCATGTGAGTTGTTTGCTTACAGTATAAACGGAATTCTCAATGCGATCTCCTCTGAGAACCTCCCCCAAATTTTCGCCTGTATTCAAGATCTTGGGAGGCTTACAGTAATTCAAGTAGTAGAAATCATAAGGAAGTTGAGTCTTCGTAGACGATAATTTGTTCACTTTGACATAAAGAGGATCACCCTGTAATTACAACAAAGACAATGTTTGCAAATCATGAGCTCAAAAGCTTCAATTAGAACCACTATAAGCTTCAATACAGTCTCTGATCGCAAAAAATCAATTTCATAGATCCCTACATTCTCTTAATGGCATTACTTCTATACACTGAAAACGTTCAAAGATCCTTCGACAATATTAAGGGCAATAATTTCGCACAGATCTGGATTGGATTACAAGCCAAAATAATCGGAAGCCCTAGATCGATACCCGTCAGGAAATGTGAGATATGAATAACCAAAAGAGAGTACCTTCTGGAAGTCGCGAGGAGCGACACCCGGAAGATAGAAAGCGTAAAGAGTGGAGAAGAGGAAGAAGAATGAGAGTAAGAGAATTCTGTAGATTCGAATCCTAATCGCCATCTTCGTCTTCTTCGTTGCTTTCTTCTGTATGTCTTCCTCGACCTCGACGCTTCTCTCAGATAGAAGAAGTAGCCGAGCGAGAACAATGGGAAGAAGAAGAAGAAGAAAGCGTTTTTATTTGAACCGGTGTCGTTTTTGCACATTTTTTCTATTTATCTGTTTTACTTTAAAAATGAAAAATAAAATTCACAAAATCTATCAAAAAAGTAACAAAAATAATTTAATTTTGCAAGATATTTCTACCCTACCAATATTAACAAAAAAATTTCCTTCCAAATTTTATATTTTATTACATGCTACTTTTTTTGGTTATTTCATTCACTTTAAAAAGTATACTTATTTATAGTACAAATATTTAAAAAAAAAAATAATAGAATACCTGAACTTCAATGAAAAAATTGTATAATCTTTGCGCAAGAATAACATACACGAAGACAAAATCTTCAAATTTTGAATTGAGTAGTAAAGTTTTCAAGAATGTTAATATCTCTTTATATGGTCTCTTAATTACTCTCTTATTTATAATGATTTTCCCGTAAAATGTAAAATATTTTTCACTCAAAAGTCAAGACTGATTAGATGAATGTGAATCTTGACGTTCAATAAATGGTAACACTGACTCGTCATTGATGTGAGCAGACTTCAAGCTCCAAGCACTTAGGCTCAATATATCAACACTTTGGGTTCCTTTGTTGAAGGCAAAGAGATTTGCATTCTCTCCAATTGCCAATTTTGGATACACTCTTGAGGTTATACATGTTCTGCCCCCTCCACCATAACTCTCCACTATCGAGTGATCAATCTACAAAAAAGAAAAAGTAACAACACTCATCAATTCCGTATTATATGCATCTATTGAAGTATACTCACTTGATACAAGACACTTGTTTTTAAGGAAATATCTTTCGTATACTTCAAACTTACCAAAGTCCTAAGAGAAAGTGTTTGGTGAGAAGGATCTATCGCCACAAAAGCACCAAACGTTCTTTTATCATTTTCCTCATTCAACGATGATCTGTGAATACCATTAAAACAAAAACTTCGTTAGAATTTTATGTAAATACGAAAATAAATCTAGATGTGTTTTGGTTAATGTATAGAGATATATATACCTGCTTTGGTCACTGCACATCAATACTACGTATTTAGTATCCTTATCAGTATCATTTGACTTGAAGATTCTGAAGTAAACCGACGTGTACTCTTCCATTGCTTTGGATGCCAAAACCATCAAACCAAATGGCCCTAAACCGGACTTAACCGACAAATCTTTTTCACTACATATCTTTTCTGGGTCGGTCCAACTCGGTTCGATCACATCAGCTTTTTCCAATTCCGTTACCTTGAACGATACCTCAACATCTGCCTACTCAATACCAAAAGAAATAAATTAAAACACCACATTTTGATAAAAAGGAAAACAAAGTAAATTTAGGTCAAAATGAAAGATTGATTTTCTACTGGATGCGGATTCATCATTTATCTGGTCTAAGTTAAAGATCTGAGTCCTACCTGTGCAGCAGTAACGCCATGAACTTGGAGAGTAGATCCTGCTTTAAGAACTTTGTTGTCCCAGTTGACTTGTGTCCCACGCAATGTCTCAATCTCTTCAATAGGCCATTGTAGCAATTCCTTTCCCGATTCATCGAGCCATATTTTCCTCGGAAATGACTATCAAATCAAGAAGACCAAAAAAAACACCGGTTAATTTGATTACTCTCGATCGGATTTGTGACTAATTAATCTAAACAACCAAACGGAATCAAAATTCAACAATCAAAAACCAAAGTTATTTCACAATAACCGGATTTAAATGTAGGGCAAATTTAAACGTACCTGAAGACCAGACCAACCCTTCTTAATATCATCTTTAGCCGGAGACGATTCATTAACCCAACCCCACAAGATTCTTCGTTTCTTAACATCATCGTAAAACGTTTTCGAAGCGTAATATTTCCCGTAATCTAACCTCGGAGCTGATCCGTCTTGCACAAATCCAAGACCCGGTACATACTCATCTTTCTCACGATCGTAACTCCCAATCGTATAATAATCATGTAATGTCTCAATCAAACTCACTTTAAGAACATGCTTAATCCCGTTCTCACCAAACGACGACGTTTCTACACCATCCGATCCGGTTATCGCAACCGGGAAAAAATCAGGGCATTCCCACATTCCGGTTAAGTCTTCGTAATGTAGAGGCTTCGTCGATTGCGTCCAATTGAAGAAATCTTTGCTTTTGTAAAGAATCGCTAATCCTCGACGATCATCGGTCGAGCTTCCGACGATAACTCGCCATTCTCCGTCATGTCCGATCCACGCGGTGGTCGGATCTCGAAACCGGTCCGGATTGATTCCGTTGACGGCGTTTGGTGCCATAAGAGGATTTAGCGGCGGTTTTGACCATTCTCGAAGATACGGATCGGATATGTTAACCGGAACGGCGATGTTCTGGACTTGACTTTTGTTTTGGTCAATGCCGGTGTAGAGGATCACAGGTTTGCCGTTTGGTAGAATCGTGACGGAGCCTGACCAACAGCCGTTGATATCTGACGGCTGAGATGGATTGAAAGCTGGAGGTTGTGGGGTCCAGTTGACTAAGTCAACTGACGTGGAGTGTCCCCATACGATTCTTACATCCCAAACGGCACCGTATGGGTTATATTGGTAAAAGAGATGGTATATTCCTTTGTATATCATTGGTCCTACAAAAAACAACAAATCGTATTTTTGTATTTTTTGTATTTTGATTAAATAATACTTTTAGAAATATGAATAAAAAAAATTAATAAAGAGAACTAACCATTAGGATCTGGATATTTTTTGGTCGAATCAGTTTTCATCGAACATAACGGAATCAACAAAGAATAAAACGATGTAAATTAGAGAATCGAACACACATATCGATAGATTTTATAGATGTAAAGAAATCAGATCAAGGTCGGTACTGTAACGTACCGTTCATCCAATTTCTGGGAGGTTGAAAGTGATAACCGGTCCGATATGGTTGATTGAGATCTTGATGTGAAGCTTCAAGATCGATGATAAAGTTGCAGAGCAACAATGATAGTAACAGTGACAGACCAACGTTGGCACGGTTTAATTTCGCCATTGTTGATCTGTTTTTTTTTTTCTTTCTTTCTCCTTTCTTTGGTCTGTCTGGATGTTTAAGTACGAGGTGTTAACGGCTAATTTAATACTATTAGAAATGAGTTCATCTACTAATTAAGTACTATTTAGATTGGCTATCTATGTCTCTTATAGTTCAAAGAGATTAATAATGTACAAGTGGGCACGTATTTGCAGATATAAATCCATTAATCAAAGACCAATCGATTAATTAACCTTAATTTGATGACTATTGAGTCAATTAACATCATCTCTCTTAAATCGATGTCGTTTTCTAGAAATACTTAAAGCAAAGGACTACTCTCACTACTCTTCTTTGTCTAGGCCTATGGGCTTGAGGAGAAATTTGCAGCCCAGGAGGTTTTTTGTTTAAAAAAAAAAAGATTTAAGCCCATAAATATTTACAGCATTTACTTGTGGTTTATACATATCTTAATTAGCTTTGTGTTCTTCTCTAATCAGCATTAAGCGCATAAATATTTACAGCATTTACTTGTGGTTTATACATATCTCAATTAGCTTTGTTTTCTTCTCTAATCAGCAGAAATTCTGCTTTTACTTTACAGGTGGGGGTAAAAACCGTAACTGGAAACAGCAAACTGAATCCAGCTGAAATGTTTAAACAAAAAGTAAATCAAAATTTATTTATGAATGGATTTATTATTCTTAAATAAAAAAGAAACCAAAACTAAACGAATCGAAATCAATTTTATTGTAACTAAATATATAGAAAATTCATTAAAAATGATCTCAAATTTAATCATTTTCTATCTATTTTTTGTCACGTTGTTAACTAAAACCAAATCAACACAGACCGAAAACTCAACCATTCCAAAAACCGAAACATTGAAATATGCAATAGTGCTATTTCTCTCAGTTTCCGGCTTTCTTGGTTTGGTTCTACTCAGTAAACAGTTTGCAACTAATTTTCGGGTCACGGGAACTGGTCTTGTTCGTTTGATGGTAGGGACAAGAAACGACGACATTTCGAGTAGACCGGAAACGGAAACATTGGGAACGGGTGTCCGAAAGGTCGTCTGACCGCGTGTTTCGCAGAAGAGTCAAAACCAATCATGACTCTCTGCTTAGGGTACAATCCAGTCATAGCATGCCACGTGTTTTTTGGTCTTCTACGGTTTCATCGACCTCTCACTTTCACCTATGTAGGTAGATGAGATTCCCTCTCCTAATTAAGTTGCAGTAGTCAGTAGATAATGCCATGCCATAACAAGTAAAATAATAATAGTATAGCGTCAGTATATTCTTTATAGAAAATAGACGATGTAATCTTAAACTAAAATTATTATAATATGTGCACCTTATTTTTCCATTTGTCTTAATCAACCTTCAAACTTATGACTATAAAAAGTCTATGATTACTGGCGGAAAATGACATTGGAGGAAAGGTTTAGGTGCGATGAAAATTTTAATAATTGATGCTTTTCAAATTCTAAAAGTATTAATTACCAAACGTGAATTACATCGACACCCTACTTTTTTATTTCAATCAAAACAATGAAACATGATGGAATTATTCTGTAAAAGTAATTAAGTTTCGTTTTGCTAATAATTAGTTTGTCTTTCAAATTTAGCTGTCATCCATTTTAGTTTTGTTCTGATATACGACGAGATGTTTGTAGAATCCGGGAGCCACGCCGACGCGTTGCTGACTTGGAGATGTGGACATGAAAGTTTTTCTTGACCTATACTTTTCGGATAATTATTAATAATATGTTTCTCGGGGAATGACTACGAAATGAACAATACTCTATAAAACAAACGGATCGGAATAAACAAGCAAAACAACTGTAACTAGTAAAAGTGTAAAACCGCTGCCATAAAGCAAAATAATTTAAGGTTAGTGCTTTAAGGATCGATGGTTGCCATAACCCCCAATATTATTTTATCCTACTGCAAAATGGATTAAGTGGAGTGAATTAATCCGTTTTGAAAACTAATTGCGTATACGTCCGAATAGCATGAGAATTTATAATCAAAAGTTCACATTATGGGTGCATGGGTGTCACCAGATAGAATGACGCTGTGATGTGAGTGTACATTTATGAATTTTCTTCTAAAATTTAAATATTTTTCTTTCCATATGCTTCTCTTAAAAGTTTTTCGGTTCAGCGGTTAGAGATCTAAATGATTTCATTAATGAACATTGATAAACTAATGTTAGCCATATAATTTAGAATTATGTACAACTCGGCACTACTACTATCTATTGAAGAAAGAGTGAAATATGTACTCCATGGCCAGTCGTCAGAGAAAAGTGTAATTAATTGGTATGGCCAATCTTAAAATTACATACCGTTATGTATATATAATTGCAAAGGTTCTAAGGTGTAAGACATGGATTAAACTCTTAAAATGATTGACAATTTAAATTCCTATAATGACACGCCATGCCAGTATTAATCAAAGTTTTGGTCAGTATTTCTTTTTATTTATTTAAAATGTAGATAAGATAGGGAGTTTAGTGGTGTCTAGTCTACGACCTTGGACCGACCATGGTCTACATATGAAATACTATAGTTTACCATTTTCTGAAAATTCAAAAATGTCAATGATTTGTGTCCATAGCTCGATGTAGATCATAAAGTAGGTTAGGGCATGTGTCACTAAAACAAAAAATTCAACATTATGAATCCATTTAATTTCATTAATCATTTTTTCTCTGTCGTCTTTTAACATGAAAAGCCTCAAATGAACCCCCCCCAAAAAAAAAAGAAACAGAAAAGTGAACCTTTCTCCCTTTCATCAATGAATCAATCAAGATTTGGTACTGTAAATCACGATGTATATAGGTATATGCAACTTTATAATTAAAAACCAAGAATTTGTATATTAAAATGGTTCTAAAGTTCGAGCTATATATGGCATTTTAATAGTATTTGGTTCACACCCGTTTTTTGTTGTTTAGTCAAGTTTTATGTATTTTCCAAAACAAAGATTGTTGTTTCGATCTATACATCGATACTGCAGTTGATTAAAAAAGGGCTCAATATGAATTGTTCAATTTTGACCCAAGAAAGTTTGTTCAATAGTTTCAAGATTTTTAAGCATATTACATAGTGCAAATTTGTTAAAAAAAATTTTACGACTCACATCATAATATTCTGTAGATTAAATTCAGATTTGACAATGTTGTCACAAAAGTGGAAACCAATAAATTACATGATTCTGATCCATAAAATTAGTACAATGATGAAAGAGTGAATAGTCAATAAAATGATAATGAAATCAATAACTCCTAGGGAAAATACATAGTGCATGCACTAAACGAATTCAAACATGTCTTCTCACTATCTCGAGAAACGTACAAAATTGTATACTTACAATCTCCTCTTTCTGCAAGCTTTTCAGTTTTCACACAACTGTGAGAAAGTATAGTATATTAATATTTGGCCCACCATCCTTTATGAAACGATAAAAGAAACATTTTCCCAATAGTATTATTTAAACCTTTATATATGCAAGAAACAAAAGAAAAAAAAATGAAAATTAAAAACCAAAATTACAGGCAATAATAATTAAAAAAAGGACAGACTGCCGTATATAATAAGTCTGAGCTTCTGTGTAAGTGTAAATAAATAATAGCAAAAGAACAGAGAAAAAGACAGAAAATGCCAACGGCAGAAGAGTTTTCTTATTTTGCCTTTGTTTTTTCATAAGCGGCCATTTATTTTTTTAGTTTTTGAATATAAAAGTTTCAAATACTATCACACAAAGTGAGAAAGAAAGATAATAATAGAGTTTCTCTCATCCACAATCTCTATCTCTCTCTCTCTCTCCTTCTTCTTCTAGCTACTAGGTATTTGGGATTTTCTTCCGTCTACCTTTGTAATTAATTTATTTCTTCTCTTGTTGTTCGTTCATGTTGTGTGAGTTCTTGTTGGAATTTTCTATGTTTTTTTCTTTTGGATTTTTGTTAGTAAAAAGCAAGCTTTAAAGCTTCTTTGTTCATGTTTGAGCTGAACAAGAACAAAATATCTGGTTTTTTATATGTTCAGGTTTCAAACTCTCTCTCTCCCTTCACACTTCTCTTGGATTCAGAGACTTAGTAAAGAGTGTCTCTTGCGTTGAAACCAAATAAGGAATTTTTATATTTATCTGTTTAGTAAAATCATGGGTTTCATTAATTTCTTGGATGTTTCTGCTTAAGTTTTTCCCACTACTCTTTGTCTCTACATAGATCTGAACTCTTTTTTTTGTTGTCTCTCTTTTTTTACTACTATATTTTATTCTTATTAAGGTTTTTGTTTTTAAGGTAGGATGATGATGAACAGAGATATGTTATTTCATCATCAACGACAGCAAGTGGAAGAGAACATGTCGAATTTAACATCAGCTTCAGGAGATCAAGCAAGTGTGTCTTCCGGAAACAGAACTGAAACTAGTGGCTCTAACACTATTCCAAACAATCAGCAACAAGAACAGTCTTTTGTTCCACAATCTTCTCAAAAGAGAAAGAGAAATCAACCAGGAAATCCAGGTTAGTCTTCATCGATCCTTTTTTTTTTTTTTTTTGGACGTATATATTCATGATACTGATTATTTTATATTTACCGTCTTCGATTATTGTTTTTGAAAATTATGGGTACTCTACGAATATTCTCTTTTTACTCTTTTTAGTTTGTCCTCTTTCTCATCTCTATTATTACAATGTGCAAAAAAACACAAATTAAAATCCAAACTTTATTAGGTTTTTCTTTAAAATTCCTTATTATTCAATATGGATTTCGTTAAAAACTTTTTCTTAGTCATTCTTTTTAATGAAATTTTTACTACCATGTATTTTGGACTTTATTAATTAATGGTGTTTTTCTTGACTTTTCAATCAGACCCAGAAGCAGAAGTGATGGCTTTATCTCCAAAAACACTAATGGCAACGAATAGATTCATATGTGAGATCTGCAACAAAGGTTTTCAAAGGGACCAAAACTTGCAGCTTCACAAGAGAGGACACAATCTACCATGGAAGCTCAAACAAAGATCAAGCAAAGATGTGATAAGGAAGAAAGTCTATGTGTGCCCAGAGCCAGGCTGTGTCCATAACCATCCATCAAGAGCTCTTGGTGACTTAACCGGAATCAAGAAACATTTCTTCAGAAAACATGGCGAGAAAAAATGGAAATGTGAGAAGTGTTCGAAGAAATATGCGGTGCAATCAGACTGGAAGGCTCATTCTAAGACTTGTGGCACTAAAGAATACAGATGTGACTGTGGAACTCTCTTTTCTAGGTAACACCCTTTCACATCATTTAATTTGATTTAAACATGTTTTTCTATAGTATTAAAAATGCATTTTATGAAACTTGTGCATTCATATAAGTCTAAGGTTGTTATTATTATTTACAAAGGAAGAAGAAGACAAGGGTGAATGCTGATGAAACTTTAGATGTGTGGTGTAATGTGAAAACGAGTGACACATATAATATATGGTACCATCTGTTGGTATTACGAATACTTTCATTTAATTTTGAATAGGACAAACTTGGTAATTAATTAAGTAGCTCAAAGAATCTACATTTAAACAACTATTTATTATTGTGGTACTTCTTTTTTATTTGTTAAGTATATTTTCATTTCTTTAGTCGTAGTACAGAAATCCTTTATACGTTATACGGCTACATTTATTGCATACTGATTTATCATCTTATTATTCACACGTGACACACCCCACAAATAATGCATGCGTTAGATGGACCTACAATTATCAAAGAAAATGAAAAGGCATTGTTTTGTTTATTAATATTTTAAAGTAAATATTAATTATTGGGTTTATTGTGATTGTTTCGTATTGACAGGAGGGATAGTTTCATAACTCATAGAGCATTTTGTGATGCATTAGCAGAAGAGAGTGCAAGAGCCATACCAAACCCTATTATGATCCCATCTTCTTCTTCTTCTCCTTCGCATCATCATCATAATCATCATCAAACACAAGAAAACACCAATTTCTCTTCTTCATCGCAAAACATCATCAGCAACAATAATCTCCCTGGTCCTATGAAGCAAGAAGAATCACATCACTTCCAAAACATCCCTCCTTGGCTTGCCTCTTCAAACCCTAACCCTAATGGCAACAATGGTAATCTGTTCGCTCCTCTTGCTTCTACTGCAACCACCGGGAGGTCCAGCTTCCACCACACATCGCCGGCTATGTCAGCCACAGCTTTGCTCCAGAAAGCAGCCCAAATGGGTTCCACGAAGTCAACAACTCCAGAGGAAGAAGAGAGGTCGTCAAGGTCAAACTATAATAACCTGATCACGACTACAATGTCTGCGATGATGACCTCACCACCAGAACCTGGCTTCGGATTTCAAGACTATTATATGATGAATCATCAACATCACGGCGGAGGAGAAGCATTCAACGGTGCTTTTGTCGCCGGAGATGACAAGAACGAGGTCGTTGAGGACGGTGGAGGAGAGACGAGGGATTTCTTGGGGCTAAGGTCGTTGATGTCGCATAACGAGATTCTAAGTTTCGCTAATAATTTTGGCAACTGTCTCAACACTTCTGCTCCAGAGCAACAACAACAACATAGGCACCAAGATTAATATCATATTATATATGTATATATAGAGACTCTTCTATAAAATTAGTTTAAAATATCTGTTGAAAGGAGAATTATCACGGTGCAAGCAAGTTTATACCAAAAAAAAAGGAAATTATTTTACAATTTTGCATTACGATTCGTCTGTTAATTAGTAATTTTGTTAATGATTTTGTTACACGCATGCAAAACATAAGAGAGCACTTTACGTATTTACGATTAATGAAATGGTCAAACTGATAACTTCACTAGTGAAGTACTTCGTTATGTTTCTCGATTCTCTACACGTGCAATTAAAGAGACACGTGTAGACTTTATTTATTTTGGTCTCAATGTAAAAACATGTTGTCAATCATTGATAATAAACCACATACAAATGAAATGTATCTTAGAAATTAGTAGTCAGATAAAAAAATAGTGGTGCAGTAAAACGACATGCATTTTTTATTTTTTTATCACCGGCCACGTTTGTATATCTATTTTTGTATCGTTCTCTTCAGTTAACATTTTTTGCTCTCATTTATCAATTCACAAAAGTTGGTAACTTTGTTTAACAGTGGGAGAGAGAAGGAAAAAAACTTTGTTTAACAATTCTTAAAGTAAGTTTTTAAAAACAATTTCTTAATCCATGCATAAATAAAAAATATTATTTAGTTATCTAAAAATAAAAGTAAAATCTCTTATTTAGTGAATAACAACAAACATCCACATCATATGGTTCATTCATATATCATGTGAGTTATGGAAAATTATACTTTAGGTTTAGTTTGTTAAAATACCATGCATAAAATTAATCAATTTTGTAAATTAAGTTCATATATCTAATACAATATATATATCTTTACATTTTGTTTTTAGTCTATCGGAAAATTAATCTTTGGCACAACAACATATCTTGCCATGACCTCTAGGATTGGGTTGGCATAAGCCAATAGTTCCTAGTGGAAAGTTTGGCGGTCCACATTGTTTCTTGCAATTTCTATGACTTTTACACGGCCCTTTATAAACGCATAACCCAGGATGAACACCATTTCTTTTTACATCTATTAATTACCATAATTATAGATTAATTAATATAATTTAGAAGGTAAAAATAAGATTTTAGATTTTAAATGTGAATACATATTACCTTTTGACTGAGAAGTAACTACGAGACAATATATGACGAGGACGACTATTAATCGAAGCTTTGACAATGTCATTTTGTTGGTATGATGTACAAATTTAATGATCAATTTTTTTTTTTTTTTTTTTTTGGTCTGAAGAAGGNGATGAAAATGGCTATATATATAAGTTTGAGAGAGTCAGTTAAATATTGAGATTGTTTATTGTGTTGTAATTATGTCTACATTAACTGGATCACATCTTTGCAAAGTAATGAAATCTTTCCTATCAAAAGAAACCATATACAGTCAAATCTTCAAGAATTAAATCATACCTATAATAGGAGCATTTTGTCTCTTTTTAAGTTGTCCACATGAGAGAAAATGAAAAACTTATACACTATTAAATCATAATTAAATGATTCAATTAACTCCTACACGTTTATAGTTATTGTCTTTAAATAAAAAGGCTTATAATTTACTGTACAAAACAACCTAAAATATAATAAAAACAAAATAATTAAAATATATGTACATATTAAGATTAGATAGAAAACATGAAATATAAAAAGGGCAAATAACTATCTATCAACTTTTATTAGAAATTAACAAAGGAAAAATTCTATCTTCATTTAGGATATCTACATAAATTAACAAATTTTACAATTGACAATAGGAAATCATGTAATCATGCAAGCAATGGCTATATATATAAAGACAGATTCAGTTAAAATATTGAAATTATGTATTGTGTTGTGAACTTGTGATTCCCTGTCTATATTAAGTGGGTCAGTTTGACCAAAAAAATAAAATAAAATAAGTGGGTCAGATTTTTGTAAAAGTAATAAAATATTTCCTACTAAAAGAAAACATGTATAGTCAAATCTTGAAGAATTATTTCTACCAAAAAAAAAAAAAAAAAAATTTGAANAAACTTGAAGAATTATTGCCCAATCGATTCTGTATGATACTGATTTTTAACTTGAAAAGGAATATCAATGTTTAAAAATAAACATGTCAAGCCGATATTATTATCTAATTTTGATTGTTATACCCAATTTTATAATGTGATTTATTAATTGTTTTAATGGAAAAGTGTGTGAATTAATTGAATAATTAACTTTAGTTATTGATGTTCTTTATTTATTGAAGATGGTACTCTAGTAGGAGAGAAAACTCTCCAATTACATATGAAAATAATGCTCAATTTAAAGTGTAAACACTCTTTTAACTTCCAAGTTGAGTTGAAACAGAGTGTGTTTAGGGATGATGTTCCATCAGAGACCTGCGCTTGGGTCTTCAGAGTTTGCTGCTACAACTCCAATTTCTTTGTCAGAGTTTGCTGCTTCTTCCGGGAAAGCAACTGAGTCGCCATTTAAGCCGTCAACAATCTCGTCAATCTTCTTAAACTGATACGGCCACTTGCTGTTGTACAAAAACTGCCTCAGATCGAATCTGTTGTCCTCTGGAGAGTAACTCTGCAACAATAACCCAATGTGTTTCTTTTTATCTCTTTCTTTCTCTCAAAACAGATTCAAACATGTTTCAAATAAGCAAGTACCTCAGCGTGGTAGGACGGTGTGAGGACAGTCATTTTGTGTCGATTGATCGAATAGTATTTGAAGAAATACTTCACTTTCTCAGCTACTTCTGCTGGGCTTAGCTTTGTTCCCCACTTGTAACATAGATTCTGCAGAATCACAGAAGACCAGCTTCAGTTTCTGTGTGTCATGATTAAATAACATTTGAGGTTATCTTTCATAAAATCAAACCTTGAACATGGAAACTGGTCCACACCGGAATATCTTCCTCATCCTTCCATAGACTGAAAGCTCTTCATATGTCATTCCCATGTCAACTTCATCGAGCTGTTTTTCAAAACTCAAGAAGTTTGATTTTACGAATTAGTTGACTTTAGCTATACATAATAGACTCACAGATATTATTACCTGAGAATAGTCAGAACGAATGGGCTCAAGCTCAGCTGTTGGTGGAGCAGCTTCTATCTCTGCCAAGGATGGATATCCGAGATTCATTGCAGCCCATTTTAAGAACAACCTCAAATCCATTTTACTGATACTTCCTATGGGATTTATGTCGGCTGAGCTGCAATCATACTGTTTCAACCAAGAGAAATGAAATTATTTATTAACAATCTATGGGATTTGAGATGTAGCCGTAAAAAGAGATTACTCCATTACCTTTGTCAGGTAACCACGAAGTCCTTCATCAACGTTGGAGCTGCCTAGAACAAGGTAAAAACCTGGTTTGCTATGAACCCAAGGTAAGAGAGACGCTAACATAAATGCTAACACCATTCTCATCCGGGCTTGAATGTTCTGCAACCCAAGGTTCTCAGCGTTTGATCCTCCATCAACCTAATACACAAAACCAACAACCATTTCCACAATTTGTTGTTCTTCTTCTCTTTTCCAGATGATCATATTTCGTTTGTACCAACTATTTGTCTAGGTAATGTTCATTCCCAATTTACCTTATACCGAGGCCGCTTGCCTGTAACCGTTTGAAATAAAGATAGAACCGCAGAGACAACACCATCTATGCAAACATCAAGATGCCAAGCACCAATCTCGTCTGCCAGCTGCTTTGCGCGTCTTTTTGTCTCCTCAGAACTGCAAATTTGAGATTTCAATATCGGGAAAGAAGCTTCATGTTTGCTGCAAAATCACACAGCTGTGACCAAAACTCATATATTCTCTTTGCTCCTATTAACTAATTTACCTGTTTTCAGACCCCATAAAGACAGTGTAAAATATTCGTTTGGCAAACTCTTTGCTATCAGTAGGAAACTGTCCATTAGCATAATTCCCAATTCGGTTCGCATCAGCTTTTACTTGCTCATCTCCCTTTGCAATCTCTATACGAGAAAGAAGATTTACTCTGACAGAACTCAATATCATGGAATTTCAACAAGATAAAACACAGTTCAACATATATAGAAAGAATCGCCAGTTTACCTTTAACAACAAGTTGACACATGCAGCCAACAATAGCTGCCACGGAGGAGCTGTCTGCTCCGCCAGAAAGAGGTAGCAAAAACCCTGAAGCACCACTTCTTCTCAAATAGTCCCACATCCAGCAAGCGGGACCAAAGGCTATTTCTTCTTGTGGAGAGTGGTACATGATCTACATTACTACCATATATTAGAACTGAAAAAACTTAAATGTTAGCTTAATATCAAATACTTGAGGATGGAAAACCTTCTTCGGACTGCTTAGTGTCATTTTCAGGTTGAAGGACTGTGTCAGCCTACATGGCACCGGGACTGAAGACACTTTAACCTTGCAGCTTGCTTGTTCCTGAAAGCTACTTATAGATCCACGGAGACTAGCAACCTTTCTCGAGACAAAGAAGCAAGATGGTCCTAAGAACTTTTCATTTATATCTCACAAAACAGAAGAAAGTAAAGCCAAAGGGTAACTGTGGGATACCGCATCAAGATCCACTTGGGAAATGATGACCTCAACGTCCCTCAATGAGAATTGTGAGCCTTGAGCGACAACATTCCCGTTTACAACAATGCATGCACATCCATCTGCACTTGGGTTAAAAATGAACAAATATCACTCAAAAAGTAGATAAGATTGACTAAAAAATGATGATCTCAATCCTTTATGGTTTGTCAAACATACCGTAATATAAGCGGCTACCATCGCATCCCTGTTGATTACTGTACATATACACCCCACCACGAGCATTAGTAGCCCCCATGAAAGCATTCAGACGAATGTCTAGTTTCCTAAGTTGGTGATGACTCCCACTTGCATTCATAAATACTTCAACCCCATTCAATGCAAGCTCGGCATGAGGAGGAAGTGGACTAAACAATTCCTCACAGACTTCAGCTGCGACAGCCCTGATAAGGAAATATAACTGATACAGTTAATAATCTAGACAAAATCATTGACACTGTTGAAATGGAAGCATTATGTCCAAACTCACGTGTCGATAAATTGGACGTAACCATAACCAAAAGGGGCTGATTTCTGATCCAAGGCCTCTGAAATTTCAATTGGGAGCTGAAATTCATCTAGCTCTTCTCTTTGCTTCCAAGCCGTGAACCACCGTAGCTCCCTATAGTTTCCATCGTTTGCGAGCCACATTTTTGGTCGAATCATAATGATTCTTCTGTTCATACAGAGAACCTGACAATTATACCGCTCTGCTCCTTTAATCACAGGCATTCCTATGCTGCACAATATACCATCCGTCCAATCACCAAGAAGCAGTTCCTTCAAACACTCCCACCTGAAAGAACATATTCACATGAACATTAGAACATGATCAGAGAACTAAATTCAAAAGAAATGCAAATTAATTCCATCATTGAAAGGGATAGTACCGAGCTATTCAAGCGATTTGTCATCGAAATATAGAAACTAAAAAAGAGAAGCATACGCGTGAGTGATGGTGTCTAGCTCGAGGAAATGATCCTCGCAGCCATAGCCGGTGACCTCGAGCTCAGATCCAAGCCTGATGACAGCACCAGCAGCCTTTGCTTGGGCGATGGAAGCCTTGATATTCTTCATGTTGCACTCCAAATCCATGGCCCATTGGTTCAAGTTACACGTGGCAACTTTCAAGAGCCTCATCTTCGTCGCCCAAAGAGTAGACAAGTAATGTACTACTCTACATCAACTAGCGTAAGAGTTGTGTCATTTCAAAGAGTATGAGAGACGGTATGAGCACATCGTAGCAAAACATAGCAAAATCCACCCAATTACCATTTCAGTATTATCTATTCGTGATTTCTTGGTTTTCAATCTCAAATCGAATCAAATCCACATTCCACAAGTTTGCTCCTTTTTGTTTTCACACTAACAATTGAGGAGACCCATAAGTTGGAATCTACTTTAAAAGCCTAGAAATCACCGATTCGGAAATCCCAGATTCGCATGAATAAGCATGATACGCATTCACAGCAACGAAAGAGCAAATACAGAGATGAAAAATGTTATCAACGCACCTTGGAACGGAAATACACAGGCGATATTTTTGCCCAGATTGCTATTGATCGACCAGAGAAATAAAGGATAGTTGAGTTTGGAAGAGATTTTAGAATCAAAAGTGAAAGGAAGAATCTTTTAAAAAGGTGAAATGATCAACTTCCGTATGAGTGGGAATTAAGCTCAAATACAAAAATCACCAATCAAACCTTATAATGCACGGCAAGAAGAAGTTTCCCTATGAACACGTACCTGTTTTCAATTTTGAACCACTGAACACACAAAAAAACAGAACAGGAATTAGGCTTCTTCTTCGGTCTCTGACTCTCTTGCAGTCTTGTGTTTAATTTCGACTTTTTGAGGACGAAACACAGAAACGCTGTCGTTTAATCTATTAAAAAGGAAAAAAAAAATACATGGGCTCGAATAAGGCCTTGGGCTTTTACCCATTTTAACTAACATCCCTTACTAAATACGCTCACGTCGTTTTCAATTCCGCCTTTGTCTCTTCTTCTTCGTTTTTATAGACGACGCAACGGAGATTAGTGAGATCGGAGGAGGAGTAATGGATCAATTCTCAGGAGGTGGTAATTGGTCGATGATCCCAAACGTGCAGGCGCAGGGTAACTTCGGTACACCGACGAATCATGACCAGCAGCTATTCATCCAGCAACAGCAACAACAACTACAACAACAACAACAACAACAACAGTTTCATCATCAACAACAACAGACGCAACAATTCCAGCCACAACAAGATTTGCAACAATTTCAGCAATTCCAACAACAGCAGCACTTTATTCAACAACAACAATTCCAACAACAACAACAACAACAACGGTTGTTACAATCTCCTCCTCCTCAGCCACAGTCGTTGCAATCGCCTCCGCCACCACAGGCGGTGGTTCATACGCCTCAATCGATGATGCATACACCGCAACAACAACAACAACAGTTGGTTCAAACTCCGGTGCAGACTCCGCAACAGCATCAGTCTTTAGCTTCTCATTTTCATCTCTATCCCGTAAGAAACAAAGGAATTGATGAATTTCTTCCATGAAATTGGAATCGTTGGGGGGTCTAATTTTCGTGTTAATGACGCAGATGGTGGAGAAATTAGCCGATGCGGTTGAAAATGGGACACGAGATCAGAATTCTGATGCCCTGGTTTGTTAAAAATCCAGTCTTTTCTTTTAAGTGGTTTGAGATTTCTAGGGTTCGTCTTGGATGTTGAAATTGTGTGGGTGGAACTATGAATTTCAGGTGACTGAATTGAATAGCCATTTTGACAAGTGTCAACATTTGTTGAATTCGATTTCAGGATCACTAGGATCTAAAACTATGGTAGGATTTTGGATCAGAACAAACTCTGTATTGGTTCTGTTTAATCTTGTGCTTATGGATCTCTTTGTGTTTTATAGACTGTTGATGGCCAGAAGCGAAATGTTGAAGAAAGTGAGCAATTGCTTCAACAAAGAAGGTTATTTATCACATAGTAATCATCTTTTATCTGATCAGATTGATCTTTGCTCTTACTTTTGTCTTGTTAAATCTTTTGGTCAGGGATTTGATTGTGGAGTATAGGAAATCTATTGAAGAGATTGTGAAGATCGAGCCTTAGTTCCCATATTGATTGCTTCCAAGATGTTTTTGATTCAGCAATTTTTACTAAAGACCAGTATTTGTTCTCAATAAACCAATCTTGATCCACATAATAAGGATAATGTGGTTTTCTTCAAGAGATTTCTTTTCATTAGATTACAATAGTTCGCATCATGTGTTTTGTCTGCATCAAACCAAACCAACATCTTTCTCTGTGTCACCTGCACAGAAAACTAGTACCTCTGGAGATATATATATGAACGTCAGATCAACACCAAAAACAGAGGCCAACTCGCTTTCTCTAGTCATTTTCCGTGTTGTTGTTGAAACGGTTTCTGTTGAAGATAAGCTTGATGAAGACACCGTTGGTTGTAACTAGAGATGTTTTTATGGGCTTGCCCGGCCCGTTTACGTCCGTGTACACACGTCCGTCCGTGTCGGTTTATGTCCGTTTAAGTTTTAGCCCGTTTATGTCCGTCCATTTAAAACCCGTCGGACACTAAAGCCCATTTATGTCCACTGTTTTATATGGATTGAAAATCCTTACCTAAGACCATAATCATTTTGAGAAAAACCATAATCATTGCAAAGTATCAATTTGAGAAAAACCATAATCCAAAACCCATCAAGCAAACAATTGCACATTGAACAGTTGTGAAAGCATAATCCAAAACCCATCAAGCAAACAATTGCACAAAAATTCAAAACCCAATTCGCAAAAGGTATAAGCCTAGCAAGAAAAATG
>OVAQ01000582.1:0-39704 GCA_900406345.1 Erysimum cheiri
GATTTTTACTAACTATAGGATAAGGTACTTGTGTCGCTGTCGAAAGAAAGAAAGAAAAAGATGAGAAGTTGTGTCCAAATGAAAATTTTGGTCCTTTAAGCAAAGAAATATTACGAAAAAGATAATTTTTTGATTTGTTTACTTTTTGGGATTATTATATTCGAGGAACGGGCAAAGCGGTGAGCGATTCTTCCTTATACAGTTAGTTAGTGATCACACCCCAGAGAGCGCAAAGACTCTAGTTTTCGTGTAGAACCAATCCTTTCTCAGAAAACACACAGATCGAAATTTCATCTTTAATCAATCGAAAAAAAATGGAGAAAGCGATCGAGAGACAACGTGTTCTTCTTGAACATCTCCGACCTTCTTCTTCCTCCCACAATTTTGAAGCTTCTCTCTCTGTAAGCTTTCTCTCTCGATCTATCGTGATCTTTTAGGTTGTTTTCTCTTGTGTTTGTAGTCTGGGGATTCCCGGATCGTTCTTGATCTGGATTCATTGTATCGAATTTTGGATTTTGATTGTGAATTGTAATTTGATTTGATGCATATCTCCGAGCTGACAAAAATTAAGCTTCAGCTTCTATTGAGATCGGATTTGTATGAATAGGAGCCTGTCTTTTGATTTATGTGGTTCACTGGATTGAGATAGATATCTTCTGGTTTATGTTCGATCGGGTTGAATTTGATAGTGTTCTGTAGAAAGTGTGCAAATTCTAATGACGTCTTAAAGGTCAAAGCTTTATTTCGACTAATACGTATCATCTTTGTAACATGTTCTTTCAACTTATCAGGCTTCTGCTTGCTTGGCTGGGGACAGTGCCGCATATCAGAGGACCTCTCTCTATGGAGATGATGTTGTCATTGTCGCGTAAGTCTATTCTCTTATGCTTTTACTCTTTTGGTATTTGTTTTTTTTCAGTAACTTATGAAGGCTTTTATCTCTTTCTAAGGATAAACTCACGCTTTTTGATCCATTCGCAGGGCACATAGGACTCCACTATGCAAGTCGAAACGTGGCAACTTCAAGGATACATATCCAGATGATTTGCTTGCACCTGTTTTGAGGGTTTGTTGCTATCTCTTCTCTTAATGTTGTTTGGTTCTTCTTTCCTTCCTACGTCTTAGTTATATATAGTATCTTCTTGGCACAGGCATTGATAGAGAAGACAAATCTAAACCCAAGTGAAGTTGGTGACATTGTAGTGGGCACTGTTTTGGCACCTGGATCTCAGAGAGCCAGTGAATGCAGGATGGCTGCCTTCTATGCTGGTTTCCCTGGTATGTTTCTTCTATGTTCGGTACCGCGATTAGAATCTTTGTTTCTATTTTGCTGTATGTTCATCCTTTTATGTCCTTTGGCAGAAACCGTGGCTGTCAGAACTGTGAATAGGCAATGCTCATCTGGGCTTCAGGCTGTTGCTGACGTAGCCGCTGCCATTAAAGCAGGATTTTATGACATTGGTTAGTGAATCACCGTCTTTGATTACGCCACTGTTCTTTTCTTCTCATGGAGAACTGAGCTGGAGATATACTGGATGCAGGTATTGGGGCTGGGTTGGAATCCATGACTACCAATCCAATGGCATGGGAAGGGTCAGTCAACCCAGCGGTACTGATTCTCTCTGCTCTAGGATCTTATCTGGCTCTGTTAAGTTTATAGAACACTATAAAACGTATTATTTTTTTGCAGGTGAAGAAGTTTGAACAAGCACAGAATTGTCTTCTTCCTATGGGTGTTACCTCAGAAAATGTAGCACAACGCTTTGGTGTCTCGAGGCAGGAGCAAGATCAAGCTGCTGTAAGGCAACTAAACCCTTTTAGTACGGTTGTACTTTAGATAACCCATAACTTTGATCTCACGATGCTAAGCTATGGAGTCATATTTCTAGGTTGACTCGCACAGAAAGGCAGCCGCTGCTACTGCTGCTGGTAAATTCAAGGATGAGATCATTCCTGTTAAGACCAAGGTATTTTCCAGATCCTCCATGCAAAATTAAGACTTCTCCTGGTGCATTTGTTACTGAACTTTATTCATGGTCATTGTCTTATGATAGACATAACTTGTGTTTTATATTTCAGCTTGTTGACCCGAAGACAGGTGATGAGAAACCCATTACAGTTTCTGTTGATGATGGGATCCGACCAAGCACAACCCTTGCTACTCTTGGGAAGCTGAAGGCAGTGTTTAAGAAGGATGGCACCACAACTGCTGGTACTTTTCCTAAACTACTTGTTTTCATTGTGGAGAACACAGTCCTTTTGATCAAAATTTTGAATCCGTTGCTTCGTCTGTTCTGTCTCAAACAGGAAATTCCAGCCAAGTAAGTGATGGTGCAGGAGCTGTTCTCCTCATGAAGAGAAGTGTTGCAATGCAAAAAGGACTTCCCGTTCTTGGTGTATTCAGGTACGTAATAAGTTATGATCAAGTTACAGCGGTAGAAGTCTCAAAAACAAATATTGCAGATTCTTGTGACGTCCATTTACACAAATATGCTAGTATCTGCAGAATATACATTGTTCTTTCTGTGTTTCCTGGCATTTTTGGGTTTTCCTAAGTAGCACACTATTGGAAAAACTGCAGGACATTTGCTGCAGTTGGTGTTGACCCAGCAATCATGGGTGTCGGTCCAGCAGTTGCCATTCCTGCTGCGGTTAAGGCGGCTGGTTTAGAGCTCGATGACATTGACTTGTTTGAGATCAACGAGGTAAATATATAGCAAGCACTGCAATGATCTTCTTACCAGATTTCTCTTTCCGCAAATTCTGATGATAACCCTTGGCTGTAATCCTTGTCTGTCAGGCATTTGCATCTCAGTTTGTTTATTGCCGTAACAAATTGGGACTTGACCCAGAGAAAATCAATGTCAATGGAGGCGCAATGGCCATAGGACATCCTTTGGGCGCTACAGGTATATCTGATAAAGACCGAGCTGTAATACTGCTTTTCTTATTCCAATTCACCAAACCAGAGAGACTTTGATTAATGAGAGACTCTCAATTCTTAACCAATCCCTAGAAAATCCACACCCAAAACTAATCTTGCTTGATATCCTTCATATATCAACTAACACTACCAACTCACCATAGCTCTAGTTTACTGCATGCAGTCCTAGGCTAGATAACAGTGGACCTATATATCTAAGAGACTTGAGAGTTGAGCGGCTGAACTTCTTCAATGTTTTATAACACTATAAAACGGTCATGAACAGTAGCTGATGCTTGTAAAAACTCTCACAGGAGCACGTTGCGTTGCTACTTTGTTGCACGAGATGAAACGCCGTGGAAAAGACTGCCGATTTGGGGTAGTGTCAATGTGCATTGGTATGCTTATCTCTCTCACACTCGAATATTTCATTGGGAGTCTGGTGTCTGAATATGTTTTTGGGGCATATGTTGATTGGGAAAAATTGTGGCAGGGACGGGAATGGGTGCAGCGGCTGTGTTTGAAAGAGGAGATGGAGTTGATGAGCTTCGCAACGCCAGGAAAGTGGAAACGCAAGGCCTCTTGTCCAAGGACGCTCGCTAGAGATCAGACGATGTACCAAAACCCTTTCACTCTCATCCATATATTCGATCTCAGCTCTCGCTTCTGGTCCTCGTTTCCCTTTCTTCATATATTATTATAGTTTTGAATAAAGCACAACCAATGTTTGCCTGTTCTTCTTGACCAGGTCATGTGTTTAGTATTTTTTACGT
This sequence comes from Erysimum cheiri, assembly GCA_900406345.1. Taxonomy (NCBI): domain Eukaryota; kingdom Viridiplantae; phylum Streptophyta; class Magnoliopsida; order Brassicales; family Brassicaceae; genus Erysimum; species Erysimum cheiri. Next base: position 3,697 of record OVAQ01000582.1, read on the forward strand.
GAAGGGGGATAATCTTTAAATCTTTATAATGTATTAAGAAATATTGTTCTTCTCGAATTTCAATTGTTGCTTCTAGAAGTTTAGAATTCTTTTAGCTGGCAACAACATTATAGAAAGTCAATTGTTGCGACTTTTGTTGTTGTTGGAAAAGTGCAATAGATTAAAGAAAACCAATATTATCCACCACAGTTGGGGTGGTGGCGCAGTTGGCTAGCGCGTAGGTCTCATAGCTACTGAGTGATCCTGAGGTCGAGAGTTCGAGCCTCTCTCACCCCATTTCTTTTTTCACTCTTGTATTACGTTACATTATTCATTATTCAATACAATACGTGTTCTTCGCCTAAACTACCAAACTTTATTTTGCTTTCTGTTCATTTCTTAATATTTTCGAATTCAACTTCATCTAATAAAGGATACACGCTTTCTCANCAAGTTATTTTGCTTTCTGTTCATTTCTTAATATTTTCGAATTCAACTTCATCTAATAAAGGATACACGCTTTCTCAACTTGGAATTACCAATATAATTTTCGTTTAGTAACTTGTGTTGATATCTTAACACTTAAAGAGACATTATAACAGCAGTAATTAGGTTCTTATGTCACCATATATATACCATAAGAGTTGATACTATAAAATCTTGTCAAAATTGTAAAAATTGCACCAAATCCGAAATCCCTTGAATTTATTAATCATGTTCGAATGTGTCCCCTCAATATTGTTATATACACTCCCCTTAGTTATCATACTTTTATTGAACCATCAATGTATCGTATATTCTTCGTATATATGGAAATCATTATTAAGTTTTGACCGGTTAATNTTTGTAAAAATTGCACCAAATCCGAAATCCCTTGAATTTATTAATCATGTTCGAATGTGTCCCCTCAGTATTGTTATATACACTCCCCTTAGTTATCATACTTTTATTGAACCATCAATGTATCGTATATTCGTATATATGGAAATCATTATTAAGTTTTGACCGGTTAATTATGCGAATTGACTGACTTTCACTATGGAGCAAAGCAAGTCCAGTGAATCATCTATTTGTAGGTTCATCTTTTATGGCACCGTATTTATTTCTTATTCCATCGTTCATCTAATATTTGACCAGATTCTTACTCGAAAAAGAAAATCAAAATTACTCCGTCAAATATTCAATGAACCATGGAATAAAAAATGAATACGATACCATAAAAGATGAACCAACCAAACCATTATAAAAATGTAGCTTAAACAAGTGTTTCATCACAAACCTCTGCATCGAAAGCGAATCAAACCACTACATTACTCTCCATTTTTCACTACTCTCTTCAAGTCTCGATGATGAATTACATGAAGCTCTTGATCATCGCAGTGATCATCTCGGCGGCTATCTTTCCAGGGTTGGTGGCTGGATCTCGTCAGGTGAAATGTGACAATTGCATCGACGGTGGAGAAGGAGAGATCATGAAGATGAGATCAGGTTTGGATGTGAGCCGTAGGCTACTTAAAGAGACGAGATATATAAACTACGATGCATTGAAGCACGACAGACCGGCTAAACGAGATGGTAAAGTACGGGATAATAAGCCGGATAACACATACCGACGAGGTTGCATTGCCTCTACAGGTTGTTACCGCTTTACGAATTAAAACATAAATCCTCTCTCTCTTTTTCTTCTTTACTTTTGTCCCTGTTTTTTTTCAGTTGGTGTGTTTTATTTTTTATTAGTAGTATTTTCAGTTACACAATTCTCATTATATTTTAATATGTAAGCCTTCAGGGCATGAGACTCTGAAATTAGAATAAACATCGTTAAGAAATTGTTATCCTTCTTCATTAAATGATTGATGAGTAAAAATTGATCACATCGTGCGGTCAAATTCAAACAAATTATCATAAGCTAAATTGTTGGTGCCACTTTGTTGTTCCTTCTTTTACATTGCTATCAACCTGTGGCATAAATTTTCTAAATGTCCAAAGATTTAAAAACCCTTCATAAGAAAAAATAAATAAAGCAAACAAATTGTTAAAATACGTCATGGATTTGTAAATTGAAATAATATATACATTCTTCGTTCGCTTCGGGTTATCAATATATTTCCAAACCAATCCTCCAAAAGTTCTGCATTTTATGGTACCACGCTATGTTATGAAGTGGCAAATAAAAAAGAAAAAACAGATGAAATTTGAACTTCTAAAAAATTCTTGTTATAAGTATGAAATTTACTCTAGAAGTTTGAGGGACCCGAATACGCTGTTTGTTTTGCATACTCGTATATGTTTACGGATTGGTCGATTGTCATTGATAAGCTTCTTGGCAATCGCCTCACACCATATTGGATTGATACTTTGTCCCTCCAAAGCTTCATATATAATTTCTAATGTGAATGGAATGAATGGAAACACCAAAAAAGCTGGAAGTCAACTGCAGGAAACTGCTAGGCTCATTGATAGAGCCATCCGAAACAGGATCTCCTCCATATGCCACCGGCCAAGGCATGAAGATATCTTCAAAAGATGGTTTACTCTAAGAAGCTCATTTCTTTTATCGTGATTCTTATAATCACATGTTTTTTTGTTTCTCGAACGTGATATACTGATATCAATATATTTTCTACAATTTTTTTTTCTCAGTTTTCTGTAAATAACTTATATTTATTGAATAAATGAATTTAATATTAAGAAAATAAGGTGTATGGGAAAATTCAGGTACATCTACCTTATATTAATCAACCTAGAAGTATAATTAAATCGATAATAATAGATCTGAATTAATATGAGTGGACATTGAATGCATGTAGATTATCATTTAATTATGACTAGACATTTTCAAACTTCCTACAACTTTGAAAATATCGACATTATCTTATTTAAATTACTCGCGAAATTCAAATACACAAAATTTTCTACAAATAACCCAACATTATTATCCAACCCAATGATAAAGTTTTGATGACTTTTATAAAATGACTAGTTTTAAAGTTTGAAAAGATTATGGAGTAGTAAATAGGAACCACCATCCGTGATTCAATGGTCAAAGTTCAAACTAGCTTATCCGAATTCAAATATCGCTGATAAAATACGTTGAAACTATCAAATACCATTACACCAACATTACCAACTTTTTAAGAACCCCCCACAAGTTGATTATAATTTCCTGAATTTGCTTTTGAGTCCTTCATTTCAAGATTTTGTATTTACACAAACTAACACTACATCTTCTCAAGTTTCCTATTTAGTCCTTAAAAATATTCAAGGGTTTGATTTTTGATTTTTTCTTGTTCCAATTACGTTAGATTTCTCTTACGCTTTTCTTTTCACCGTCTTCTTCTCTTTTTATTCTCTCTCTCTCTCCCACTTAGTCCTCGATTCTCTACGCGTTTCAGCGTTAAGTCTTCTAGATCTCTAAGCTTCGTGCTCGCCGATATAAATCTCTGAGATCGCTTCCGTAAAATCGAATCGGATTCGCGTCGTTTTTTAGGAGAAAAAATGGCGCAACAATCGTTGATCTACAGTTTCGTCGCTCGCGGTACGGTAATCCTTGTTGAGTTTACCGATTTTAAAGGCAATTTCACATCCATCGCTGCTCAGTGCCTTCAGAAGCTTCCTTCTTCGAACAACAAGTTTACCTACAACTGCGATGGTCATACGTTCAATTACCTCGTCGAAAATGGATTCAGTAAGTCTAAATATAAATCGATCTGTGTGCGTAACTTGTTTATATTTCGATTTATCTAGTTTTTCTTGGGTTGATATGCGCGATTTATTCATGGTTTGGGATTATATTTTTTTGCCTAATTGAGCATAGTTCTTATGTTTGGTATAGTTTCAGTAATAATTATGTATTGGCGTTGTGATAATTAATTGATGTTAGATCTAATCTGTGATATGTTTGGTGGATCTATTATTGAATAGTAGCAGTCCTTGTTCTGGATCTATGATTTTGCGGCTTAGCTTACTTGCGTGTAGCTTTTGATTTCATGGTGTTTTTGGCTAGTTTTTGTATTGTCATAAAATAAGATTTAAGTGGGAAATTTGTGGATATATCGCTTGAGAAAATTGCATTAGTGTATTGTGTTCCTTATGTAGCTCTGTTTTACTAAACCTAATTGGGTTTTGGGGGATGTTGATGGTGGATATGGACTGAACTTTCTTATGAGCGATTTATTGGTGACTCTACTGTTATATTTCTCAATATGGCCTTAACCAGTTTTGTTATTGTTTGTGCAGCCTATTGTGTTGTTGCAGTTGATTCTGCTGGGAGGCAGATTCCTATGGCTTTCTTGGAACGAGTTAAGGAGGATTTCAACAAGAGATATGGTGGTGGAAAGGCTGCAACTGCTCAAGCAAACAGCTTGAATAAAGAATTTGGGTACTTGTTTTTGATCTCTTTGATTGGTATTGGTATTAATGGGCATAGTCATTTGACTCCTGTTTGGCTGCTCTAAAGGTCGAAACTGAAAGAGCACATGCAGTATTGTATCGATCATCCTGATGAGATTAGCAAGCTTGCTAAGGTGAAAGCTCAAGTTTCTGAAGTTAAAGGTGTGATGATGGAAAACATTGAGAAGGTTCGATTTTGACCCTTTTTCTTTGCCAGTGTGATTTATGTTCTAAACCTATTCCAACAGAGTTCAGCTAGTATGACTCGAGTACCAGGATCTTCTGATTCGTAAAGCATTATGTGAAGAAGGGAATGTTGTATTCTCGGTTGTAAAGACATATTTTGCTATTAAACTGTTTATACATTGTGGAACTCATTTGTTTGCAGGTTCTTGACCGTGGTGAGAAAATTGAGCTTTTGGTGGACAAAACCGAAAACCTTCGCTCACAGGTTAGTTCTCTTACGAAAATGGTTCCAAGGTCCATACACACAGACATTCTTGAGTTGCAGCTCTCTCTCTTACTTTTGTTATCCTGGGTTTCTAACTTTTAAGTGAACTCGAAACTGTCACAGGCGCAAGATTTCAGAACACAAGGAACTCAAATGAGAAGAAAGATGTGGTTCCAGAACATGAAGATAAAACTCATTGTTCTTGCAATCATCATTGCCTTGATTCTCATCATCGTCCTCTCGGTCTGCGGGGGCTTCAACTGTGGTAAATAAGTCTGGAACATTTCTTCCCGGGATTATTAACCGCGCTCTGTGCTTCCAAGATCTCTGAGAACATCTTCATTTAAGTTCGTTGTGCTGCTTTCTTTTTGTGGTTTCTAAATTCTCATGCTATGTTTTTTCTTAGATTGTACTTCTTGAAATTGGTTTTGTATAGGCCATATATATTATACATATATGTATGAATGTTCGATAATTTGCAGCATTGCTATTGCTGGTACCCACACCGATTCTTCCGAACCATTATTTGGACGAGTTTTGAACACTTGTAATTGGCAATTTACTATATTGCATTGGTCTTTTTAAGTGGGCTGTTGGTGCGATTTGCAACTGATGATGATGATACGGTATAGCCGGTTCTTATTACTTGGGGTTAATGAGTATATTTAACCGAGTTTGGTCTGGCCGGTTCAGTGAAATCTCCGGTTAGTTCATCGTCGAAATCACTCTTCCATTGCTGCAACTTGAAATTGCTTAAACCTTTCGCTTCTGCTTCCCTAATTTACGTATCTCTTGTGCTTTCCTGATTTCGGAATCCATCGCCTAATTTCGTTTCTTCTGATGGAAATTTTTTTTGTGAAATTTGGGATTGTTTTTTGATTTCTTCGCCATTCTGAAGACGACGCGCTCGTGTATTCGATTACGGGATTCTACACGACTTGAGCTCTTTTCTTTGCCGCCGGGATGATTTCGCGGTTGTTTTTTCGGGAAACCTCCGTCTCCGATTCTTGTGTTTGAGCTCTAGGTCTATAACATTTCGAGGTGATTTGGCATCTTCTCGAATGGTTGTTCTTCGTTACGGGAGACAGTTTCGGTATTCCAATTCTGCTATCATGCGCGGGTTTGAACTCGAACTCGCATTGAGACGGAGATGGGGTGAGCCTGGATATATCAAAACGATTGACCCTGGTAACCTTTTAAATCTGCTTCGCATTGTTTCTGATCCCTCCATTTTGAAATCCAATGGTTGTTTGTTTGGTTAAATTAGGGAAGTTTGATGAACCTAGACGCATAATTCTAGAGTTTGGCATTGTTCCGAGAGAGTGGTTTTTGTCTATTTTTTACTAGCATCTTTGCTGATTTTATCTCTAGTTTTCTCAAAGCTCTGATGTCATAATGTTTTTAACCATTGGTAGCATTCTTCATTCACATAACTTTGCATGTAAGAAATAGAGACAGAGACAGAGAGAGAGAGAGAGAGAGAGAGAGAGAGAGGCAAAGCTTAAAGAAAGGAGATTTGAGAATTCAAAGATTTCAAATTTTTAAAGCTTTCTTATAATAGAAAAGGATCTATCAACCGTCTAAATTCTAAAACTTTTTTGCATTTCCCTCTTAACCTTTTTACACATTCCTCTGTCTTCCTAAATCAGGTTTGTCAAAGAAATGGGTTCAGTTTCTAGCTAAAGAAATCAAACGACCCAAAACAAGAAAATTCCATAATTGTAATGGCTTCAAGTCCACCCAAGAAAATCTTAAATTCACAATCTTCCTCCTTAAGCCGCCCTCCACAAGCCGTCAAGTTTGGTCGCCGGACGTCCAGTGGCCGCATTGTTAGCCTCTCCCGTGACGATGACATGGACGTCTCTGGCGATTACTCCGGCCAAAATGATTACATCAATTACACCGTCCTCATGCCTCCTACACCAGACAACCAACCTGCTGGCTCCTCCGGGTCCACCTCCGAGTCAAAAGCTGATGGAAACCGTGGCGGAGGAGGAGCAGACGGGCCTAAGATGGGGAATAAGCTGGAGAGGAGATTATCTGTCATGAAATCAAATAACAAATCAATGTTGTTGAGGAGCCAGACGGGAGATTTTGATCATAACAGGTGGTTGTTTGAATCTAAAGGAAAATACGGAATTGGAAACGCGTTTTGGTCAGAAGAGGATGATACCTATGATGGTGGCGTTAGCAAGTCTGATTTCTTAGACAAGCCATGGAAGCCTCTCACGAGGAAAGTTAAGGTCCCGGCCAAAGTTCTTAGTCCATACAGGTGATTCTTTGTTTTCACATTTAACCCCTCAAGGTTTTCTTCTTCCTTGGAAAATCTTACGATTTGTCCCCTTGTCTCAGGTTACTAATCGTGTTTCGTCTTGTGATACTCTTCTTCTTCCTCTGGTGGCGTGTTACGAATCCTAATGAGGATGCAATGTGGCTGTGGGGACTATCGATAGTGTGCGAGATTTGGTTTGCGTTCTCTTGGATTCTTGATATTCTTCCAAAGCTAAACCCTATAAACAGAGCCACGGACCTTGCTGCCTTGCATGACAAGTTTGAGCAGCCCTCTCCGTCAAATCCCACTGGTCGCTCTGATCTTCCCGGTGTTGATGTGTTTGTTTCCACGGCTGACCCAGAAAAAGAACCGCCTTTAGTCACTGCAAACACCCTTCTCTCGATCCTTGCCGTGGATTATCCAATCGAGAAGCTTTCTGCCTACATTTCAGACGATGGTGGTGCAATTCTCACCTTTGAAGCCATGGCTGAAGCTGTTCGTTTTGCTGAGGTTTAATTATTGCTTTCTCTCCCTCCCTCTGTTTTAGTTAGTCTAATAATGATGAAAAAAATTGATATGGCTTTTGAATTTTGTTTGCAGTATTGGGTGCCATTTTGCAGAAAACATGATATAGAGCCGAGGAACCCGGATAGTTATTTTGGCCTGAAAAAGGACCCGACAAAAAACAAGAAAAAGCAAGATTTCGTCAAAGATCGCCGTTGGATCAAGCGTGAGTATGACGAATTCAAGGTCAGGATCAATGGTCTTCCAGAGCAAATCAAGAAAAGAGCTGAGCAATTCAACTTGAGAGAAGATCTCAAGGAAAAGCGGATTGCCCGTGAGAAAAATGGGGGCGTATTGCCGCCAGATGGGGTTGAGGTAGTAAAAGCAACGTGGATGGCTGATGGTACGCATTGGCCAGGCACATGGTTTGAACCTAAACCTGATCATTCAAAAGGAGACCACGCCGGAATTCTACAGGTATGAACCATCAACTTCATTCATTTCAAATAAAACCATGAAATCTAATCAAACTTGACTTAATTTTGTAGATCATGAGCAAAGTGCCTGAGCTTGAACCAGTGATGGGCGGACCAAATGAAGGCGCGCTGGATTTCACAGGGATTGATATTCGTGTACCTATGTTTGCATATGTCTCGCGTGAGAAACGTCCAGGTTTTGACCACAACAAGAAAGCCGGTGCGATGAATGGTATGGTCAGAGCTTCAGCCATACTGTCCAATGGCGCGTTCATCCTCAATCTGGACTGTGATCACTACATCTACAACTCCAAAGCTATCAAAGAAGGAATGTGTTTCATGATGGACCGAGGTGGTGACAGGATCTGTTACATTCAGTTTCCACAACGGTTCGAAGGAATCGACCCATCAGATCGATATGCAAATCACAATACCGTCTTCTTCGACGGTGAGTTGTTGAATTAAGTTTCAATTACTGCAAAATTGTAATGATTATCTCACAAGCCACCATAGCTTAAACATTTTGGTTCTGAAACAGGTAACATGAGAGCACTAGATGGGTTACAAGGTCCTGTCTATGTCGGAACAGGGTGTATGTTCCGAAGGTATGCTCTCTATGGATTCAACCCACCTCGAGCCAATGAGTACTCAGGTGTGTTTGGTCAGGAAAAGGCTCCAGCTATGCATGTCCGGACTCAGTCCCAAGCGTCCCAAACGTCCCAAGCCTCTGATTTAGAGTCTGACACACAGCCTCTTAACGATGATCCAGATCTTGGTCTTCCCAAAAAGTTTGGTAATTCGACCATGTTCACAGACACCATTCCGGTTGCAGAGTACCAAGGACGGCCTCTAGCAGATCACATGTCAGTTAAAAACGGAAGACCACCTGGTGCTTTGCTCCTGCCTCGACCTCCCCTTGATGCTCCAACCGTGGCTGAAGCCATCGCTGTCATTTCTTGCTGGTAATGTTTTAAAACAATGGATATGCTCTGTTAGTATAAAGGGTTATATAGTTAAACCTGTAGAGTTTAATTTGGCTTTTCAGGTATGAAGACAATACCGAATGGGGAGATAGAATCGGATGGATTTACGGGTCGGTTACTGAAGATGTGGTGACAGGTTACCGTATGCATAACCGTGGTTGGCGGTCCATTTACTGCATCACAAAACGTGACGCTTTCCGTGGTACAGCTCCGATCAATCTCACTGACCGTCTCCACCAAGTCCTCCGTTGGGCCACTGGCTCTGTAGAGATCTTCTTCTCCAAGAACAACGCCATGTTCGCCACCAGACGCCTCAAGTTTCTCCAGCGAGTTGCCTACCTCAACGTTGGGATCTACCCTTTCACCTCCATCTTCTTGGTCGTCTATTGCTTCCTCCCTGCTCTCTGTCTCTTCAGTGGAAAATTCATCGTCCAGAGCCTTGATATCCACTTCCTCTCATACCTCCTCTGCATCACCGTAACCCTAACCCTAATCTCCCTCCTCGAGGTCAAATGGTCAGGAATCGGACTCGAAGAATGGTGGAGAAACGAACAGTTTTGGTTGATAGGAGGCACAAGCGCTCATCTGGCAGCAGTCGTCCAAGGTGTGCTCAAAGTAATAGCCGGAATCGAAATCTCCTTCACCCTGACATCGAAATCCGCAGGAGAAGACGAAGACGACATCTATGCGGATCTCTACATTGTGAAATGGACTGGACTGTTCATCATGCCACTAACAATCATCGTAGTGAACCTTGTTGCGATTGTGATTGGAGCTTCTAGGACGATATACAGTGTGATTCCGCAATGGGGCAAGTTACTGGGAGGAACATTTTTTAGTTTATGGGTCTTGACTCATATGTATCCGTTTGCTAAAGGATTGATGGGTCGAAGAGGAAAGGTTCCAACGATTGTTTATGTTTGGTCCGGGCTTGTGTCCATTATTGTCTCGCTGCTTTGGATCACCATTAGTCCTCCAGATGATGTTACAGGCAGTGGATGAATTTCAGTGTAAATTTGGATCAGAATGTAATACTGAGAGGATCTTTTTTAATCTGTATTCTTTTTGTAAAAGTAATTTTGGTTTATGTAAATTTATGTTGAAAAAGACCAACTCTTGCTTTAGACTTTAGTTCGTGTTAGCTTTTGATTCTTACCATTACAGAGAAGTCTGAAACAAACAGTTAGTTTATTCGTTAATCCTCTGTTTCTTATAAAACAGAGAAGCCGATTGAGAGATGAAAAGACGAAACTACCCTTGATGATCCTGATTAATTTTACCGTTGAAATGCTTGATCTGACAGATTTGCCCCGACAAGAAAAATGGAAATAGAATCTGCCGATTGTTTTCACTTTTCAGTATTGGACTTGGTTTCGTTGAGTGGGAGTCAAGGAAACTTCCTTTTATTTCCTTTTTTTGGGATGTCTCTACGCTCTATATAAATATATAATATCTGAGACTCTCTCTCTATCTCATTCCATCATTCGATTTCCAAATTTGAGAGACTGAAACCCTAAGATACGAATGGAAGCTCACGTTTTGTTCAACTCATCGATGACGACTCTTTATTCTGGCCGAAGAGACGCTACTACTTGCAGCAGAGCTCTTCCCCTCAATTTGAAGAAACAACATCTGCAGAGATCTCATGATGTCCCGACGCCAGAGACTAAGAGAAAGACCGAGTTTTTGGTGCCGAAGAAGAACAAAGATGACAGATCTAAGACTCGTGAAACGATAGGGATTAAGCAAAATTTGAAGAAGCCTGACGTTTGCAAGTCTGTTCCAGCAACATCAAGGCCTCCGCAGATAAAGAAGCAGCCGCCTCTCAAAGTATCTGAAAACCCTAAATCTGGTGCTCATAAACTGGGCGAGACTAAGCAAAATCTGAAGAAGCAACCGCCTGTGAAGAAGAACTCAACGGAGATGTTGGAGCTGTTCGAAATAGCCAGGAAAACAGCTGATATGGCCAACGCAAAGGGACTTCTCGCGGCTCAAGCAGAGACATCAATCTGCGTAGACACTCTCTCTTTACTCATGGAATACCCCATCAGCTCAACAGCCACTGAAACAAGGCGGATCATGATGAGGCTTGAGCATCTCACAAAGCACAAAGACAGAAAAATCTGCAAGTCTGCATCAGCACTTCTTCACTATTGGAGACAGAGCATCAGAGATCAAGAACTCAGAGAGTCCCGTAAAGCTAATGTCACTTGGGTTCTGACTTGACAACGTTGTTGTCTATTTTGCTACCAAAAAAAAAAAAAAAACGTTGTCTATTCTTGATAAATTAGAGTACTGCAGTCACCAATTAAACTACATTACTCAAAAGCTCACAGTACGGAATGTTGTGAGTTGTGAATATGGTATTAAGGATTTTTGTAATCTCTCTTTGTGTTGTTCAAGTTAAGTGTGTATTTCTTCTGTTTATGCAGTCAATGAAATTGGAGTTTGATTTGTTAAATTTGTTTTCAGTTGTAAATTTAATTGAGAGACAATAAGTCAATACTTGAGAGAGTTTTTCATGTGCATAATTGTTATAATGTTATCTGACATAAGCTCAACTGCTCAAGGGATCATCTTCTCTTAAGAGAATCTCTGTACCTAAAAATGTTATAAGAAAAAAACAACAGTAATGGAAATTAATTTGTAAACCTAAACCTTAATGGAGCCATTCTCTCTTTGTTCGCATTATCATCAGAGATTCAGAAAGCCATAAATAAAGTCCGTAGTGTAAACCAGAGAAGAAATATGAATAAGAACTTGAGGCTTAAGCAAAGCAAATTGTAGCAAACTGAAATCGAATTCAAACAATACATTGTTCCGTGAATAAAGGGATTAAAGAAAATCCTTTCTTTTTTTTTGGTTTTGTTTGGAACCCAAGCAACTCTAAAAGAGACTATACGCTCTCTCCTTATAACTTTTCTTATTCGTTTTTAGTTTCACAAATTTTCTCTGTGGTCCAAATCATTGACAATGGCTTCTAATTCCTCTGTTTCTGTCCAACCACACCTGCCATGACGCAAGCCAGCTTCAACCAATCTGAAGGTGAGATCCGTGGCAAAGAGATACATCAAGTTAAAGCCAATCCGAGAGGCAACAGATCAAAGACTTTGTGTGGAATTCTCTGCTTTTTTCCCAGTCTGTTTCATGTTCGTGTCATATCAGGATTTTCCATGTACGTCTGAAGTTGGTATAGACGTATAGTCTGATGTGATCTATCTGAGTCGTATAAGGAAAACTGGTATACGTGTAACGTGTTTGTTATATGATGCGTTACTACAAAAACATGAACTAATTGAAAGACATTTAAAGACCAAATACAAAACAAATTACGTCAACGTGAACACATTATTCTTATCGGAAACAATTAGCATTATATACCCCAAGGATTCATCATCCATATCGTCAATAGATATGAATTCACGAGAAAGTAGAATACGTCATTTTACCAAAAAGATGTAGAAGACGTTAAGAAATACGTCGACGTGTATGAAGAAGCGGATCTACATGAGTGAAAGAGGGGCCACTTGCCACAGTTTCCAGATTTTATGTACATTACAAGAGCTTAATCTATATGCCGCCTATTAAAATTTACTTTTTGCACCCATTAAAACAAAACTCTAACAATTTTACCTCAAATCATTTCTCCGGATTCAGATTAATTAGCTCGCCGTTTATTTCACTATTTTGACAATATCAGTATCATATATATATATATATATATCCTTTTTTTTTTTTAAAGACGAAAATCAATTTTTTTTTTCTTTCAGAAGAAATTTATAGTTTTCCTTTTCTTATTTACTCGATATTTTTCTTTGTTAAGTTAAATTTATTTTCCTATACCATGGATGTTTGAATATAAGTTTTACTTGTCTGTAATTGATCCGGGACATTAATTAATGATAGATTTTTTTTTGTATTTTTCATTACATGCATGGTGCAAAAATAAAATTATTTTATGCTTTTTCTAACACTTTTTCTTCTCTATTTAACACTATTTTCTCAAAAAATTCTTGGTTCAATTATAAAAAAATGTATTATGCATTTTAAAATGATAATCATTAGAAAATGATAGTAAGAATAGCACTTATTTAATTACACTATTTGTATTTATCTATCGCTTGTCGCGGGCCAAAAAAAGTTAAAAAACCATTACAATCTAAGTGTAAAACGTTGACCGTATATCTTCCATGGGTCAATAAATAACCATGCAATTTTCCAAAATGGATCAATGCAAGTATGCGACGAACGTTAGTTTTCTTTTCAGGTAAGCTCTCCCCAAATCTCTCTCCCTCTCTCTTATACAAACGTAGTTTGTATAAGATTTGGTTATATTCGTAGTTACAGGTAAAATTCGTAAGATTTGATCAACTCGCAAGCAAAAGAGATGGCGCAAAAGGTAGAAGCAAGGGGTGGTGAGATAGGAGATGTATGGGATGATGGTGCTTATGACGGTGTTAGAAAAGTATACATAGGGCAAGGCGAAGATGGTATAGCCTTCGTCAAGTTTGAGTATGTCAATGGTTCTCAAGTGGTTGTTGGAGATGAACGTGGAAAGAAGACTTTGCTTGGAGCTGAGGAGGTACTAATATAGATATTGATATGTCTATGCATGTTGAGATTGTTTATTGGTTTCCTCATTGAGAATTCTCTTTGTAGTTTGAGGTTGATGCGGATGACTTCATCGTGTACGTGGAAGGTTATCATGAGAAAGTTTTTGGCGTAACAACAAAAGAAATCATCTCGGTTCTTACATTCAAGACTTATAAAGGCAAAACTTCTCAGCCGTTTGGAATCGTCTCCGGGACAAAGTTTGTCCTCCAAGGTGGCAAAATCGTTGGGTTTCACGGACGTTCCACCGATGTTTTGCACTCACTTGGAGCCTATATTTCTTCGCCGTCTACTCCGAAATTGCGTGGAAAGTGGATAAAAGTAAGTAATCTCAAGACCAACATAAAAAGGATTTTCAACCCATACAACGTAATTAAGCTTTGATTGGTACTAACTACTAACACCTAAATTAAGTTTTGATTGGATATCCAAATAAGGAACGTTTTATATTAATCTGAAAGAATCGCAGAATATTCCACCATTATGCATGCATGTTACTAATATTAATGAAAAATCTAAATCTCTTTATAGAAATCAATTATAAAAAATTAATAATTTATAAGGTGGAGCAAAAAGGAGAGGGTCCAGGGACAAGATGCTCACATGACATAGCACAGGTAGGAAACAAGATTTACTCCTTTGGTGGTGAGCTCACACCAAATCAGCCAATCGACAAACACCTTTACGTCTTTGACATCGAGACACGGACTTGGTCCATATCTCCCGCCACCGGTGACGTTCCAAGCCTCTCTTGCTTAGGCGTCTGTATGGTGTCAAGTGGATCAAGCCTCTATGTCTTTGGAGGCCGAGACGCTTCACGCAAATACAACGGCTTCTACTCGTATGACACGACCAAGAACGAGTGGAAACTGCTAACTCCACTCGAACAAGGACCCACTCCTCGTAGCTTCCACTCGATGACGGCCGATGAGAAGAACGTTTATGTTTTCGGTGGAGTGAGTGCTACCGTTCGGCTCAAGACACTAGACGCTTACAATATCCTTGATCACAAGTGGAGACAGTGTTCAACCCCGGGAGATTCCTTCAGCATAAGAGGAGGAGCCGGTCTCGAAGTGGTTCAAGGGAAGATATGGGTTGTGTATGGATTCAACGGATGTGAAGTAGATGATGTTCATTGCTACGATCCTGTTCAAGACAAGTGGACACAAGTGGAAACGTTCGGGGAGAAGCCAAACGCAAGGAGTGTGTTCGCTAGTGCGGTTGGTGGGAAACACATTTTGATCTTTGGAGGTGAGATTGCGATGGACCCAAAAGCTCACGAGGGTCCGGGTCAACTGAGTGGTGGGACTTTTGCGTTGGATACAGAGACGTTGAAGTGGGAGAAGCTGGATAAGTTTGGTGAAGAGGAAGAGACTCCGAGTATAAGAGGATGGAGCGCGTCCACGAGTGGGACAATTGATGGTAAGAAAGGACTCGTGATGTTTGGTGGGAAAGGTCAAACCAACGATCGGTTTGGTGATCTCTTCTTTTATGGAGTTGAGTCTGCGTGATGATGCAATAAACGTTGTTTTATAGTGACCGTTTTTCAATGTTTGTGTGTGTGTGTGATGCAATAAGGTAGGGTCGTGGCCTCGTGGGTTGTGATATATAATATGATCCTTCATAAACTCGTCCGTCTCGTTTTTTTGTTTGTGTATATTGTTTCCATGTTTCGTGTGTTTTACTTTTACCAATAAATTGCTTATTTTCTCCATAGAAATCGTCCGATAAAATAAGTCAAAGGACATGGACAACGAGTCAACGATGAATGTGTTGGAAACTCTGAAAAACGCGTTTACGATTAGACCCATCATTAAATAAACCAGCACAAAGTAAAACCAGATTGTTTGATTTGGTTTAAGTCCTCTTATGAAAGAAGTCAAGAATTGCGATTGCGATTGCGATTGCGATTGCGATTGCGATTGCGATTGCGAATCGATCACAGTCACTCTCGTCGAATTGGTGGAGGTTTGCGAAATCAAGGAGCTCCAGGTGATTTCCGTTTTCGCATATTTTCTCAAAATTTAGTTAAGAACACCAATTAGTTTCGACACAATCATGAAATGAAATCAATCTGTTGAATTGATTCTATTTCGGATTGATATTTTAAGGGTGTTTTTTTGTAAAGCTGTCTACTTGTTGATTTTTTTGGTTTCAAGCACACTACAAATACAAAAAGCAAAAAAGTGACAAAATTTGCACAGAAAATAAATGAGGGACACTTGACTAATTAGTAGGTTTGTTGAAATTGCATCTTCTCATTGATTGGTCTTATACTCTAAGTTTGAAGAGTGCGTGGCCTTATAGATAAATGGCATTAGTTTGATTCTTGATTTGGTAGCCTTGGTGATTTACAAACTGGCATTGATTTGTTTGTGGGTTGATAAGAAATGGTCAAATCACATCTGTGTGTAAAGACTCTCTCTTTACTCGTTTCTTTTCAGTCCAACAGCTCCAGAGCTTTAAGGACCAGCAGAATCTTCTCACTCAAGGCTTCACCTATGGATCGGCAAAGACGTTGAACCCAGTTGGCTGGTGAGTATGGAAAGAAACTACTGACTAACAACGTTTGTTGTTATTCTTTGCCAGATTTGGTGAGTGCTAACCACTTTAGATTTTCTACTACTCAAAGAGTTATCTGTAAAGAATGCTCAAGTTGTGAATATATAAGGAGTTTCACAATCTTCTTATATCTGAAAATATCTCTCTCTTGGGTTGTTTCCTTTGAACCAATTTATAAGAATCCATGAGTTTGGAGTTTGGTCTATAAGGATTAGTTTCAGTTATAGTTGAGAGCCAATACTTGAGAGAGTTTTCATGTGCACACTTCCCTTATTTTATTGTTATCTGAGAAAATTAGTTCAAATTGTGAAGCAGATTGTTATATTTGGTACGGCCTCTTAGGATATAAGTTTGTTTATTCACATTAAACTGATTTGTATCAGTGGTGGGTGGTGCCATTTTCACTAGAAAGAGAAATGTCATGAATGTCTGGTCTGAGGTTGAATTCTTGAGACCGATAATAGTCTCTGATTCTCTTATGTTCACTTGATCCAGTTTGACTTAAAAGGATGCTGGAAGATGATGTCGTGCGTCAAAGAAACTTCAGCTCAAGTTAGTTCAAGTATCAGAGAAGAACCAGAACAGTATATCATAAGCCTCTTTCTTTTTCAACAGTATACCAAGACATACATCAGGACATTATCAGCCAAAAGAGACATCTTCCTTAAGGGAACCAAAAGTTACAGAAACTAGTAATATCTCTCTCTTACATCAGGTAACAACATATGCACGTACTATATTTACATATCACTTTCTTGTTCTGCATTATTCTTCTTATTAAAACTGTCCCATCTTGAATCCAGATTCATAAACAATCTAACTGGATTTACTTCCTTGCGCTTATCATTGACAAAACACTTCGGCTTGTATGAAGCAATAAGGTGTGCTATTACCAATCCAAACAGCAGTCCAGGCCCATACCCTATAACCATTGCTTTCCAGTTCAACACTTGTTCCTCTTCTTCGTCTTCTTCCTTAGGATGTTGTGTTGGTGGGACATTACTCCCAAAACAAGTCTCCTCCAAAGGAAGACCACAAAGCCCTGCATTCCCTTCAAAGGAGGATTTAGGTTGCCCAGTGATTTGTGTTCCTTGTGGTATTTCGCCCTTGAGTTGGTTATGAGCCACGCTTATGTACGCCAAAAAGGAGAGGCTCCCGAGTTCTTTAGGAATATTCCCTGACAGATGGTTTCTTGAGAGGTCTAGTGACTCCAGCTCCGTGACATTTGCCAAAGACAGAGGAATATGGCCTGTAAATGCGTTGTTTGATAAGTTGAGTGCAATCAGTGCCTTCAAAAGACCAATGGATTCAGGAATCTGTCCTTCAAGTTTGTTCCCAGAAAAATCAATGGTGGCATAGGAAGTGAGGACCTTTCCTTGCTCCATGAATAGTCCTTTGTATTGCAAATCCACGGTATCTTCATAGATATAGTAAGGATTGTTGTAGTTTCCCATATAGATTCTCCCATCTTCATTCATCTGGAGTGATGATGCTTCCCAGTTCACGAAGTAATTTGGTGGCAAGCTTCCTGTAAAGTTGTTATCTGAGATTTCAAGTATGCGCAGCTTGGGAAACGCAAGAGAACCTTGATCAGGAAGCGATATAGGGCCATAGAATTTGTTTGAACGGAGGGTAAGAGCTTGTAAATCAGGCAAAGCCTTAAGCCAGAAAGGAAATGTGTCTTCGATTCTGTTGTTGTCGACACTTACAAACCTTAGCGATGAGCAATTGAGAAGAGACTTTGGAAGCTTCCCGGTTAGTTGATTGTAGCCAACATCAAGTGTCCGTAGCAAGGCACCATCAGAGAATATATCTGGAAGACTTCCTTCCAAGTTGTTCTTCCGGAGGTTCACTACAATGAGAGACTCTTGCAAGTTACTCAAACATGGAGGAATTGGACCAGTGAAGTTGTTGTAGGATAGATCAAGAACAGCAAGAGAGCTTCGGTTGCAGGTTGCAAGAGGTATGTTTCCTGTGAAACTATTGTTCCATGCAGATAAGAGGTTGATAGAGAGTGGTGGCTTAGGAAATGGTCCTTTGAAATGGTTATAAGCCAAATCTAAAATCGTCACCGATGTATTCACTAAAACTTCCTCTGAACCTTCTAAATCGGTGAAAAGATTGTTAAAAAGAGTCACTCTGCGCAGATGAGGAAGGTTCCACAACCACTCCGGGACTTTCCCTTTGATTTTATTGTTGGAAATGTCTATATGCTCCAAGTTGTGAAGGCTCTTTAAGATGTTTGGGAACTCAATGAGACCGCAACGCGAGAAGACCAAACCCTCCAAGTTCAGGGTGATGTTGGTATCTGAATTTATACTAGTTGCCAGTAAACTATTACCGGAAAGATCAAGCCCCACCAAGGATTTGAGAGGGGAAAGGAGGTTTAAGTCAATTGGGTAGCTTATGTTAAGAAAAGAAAGGTCAAGACGCTTGAGGTTGATGAGCTTTGAGATAGGCTGTAGGATTATTCCTTCAAAATGGTTTGCCCCAAGGTACATGAACTCGAGTCTAGACGAGGTAGAAGAGTCAGGTTCAATAGAACCAGTGAGATAGTTTTCACGCAGATCTAGAGATGATAAGAAAGGCAAACTGAGGAGAGAAGAAGGAATGGTTCCAGTGAAGTGATTATGAGAAAGTACTAAAATGGAGAGCTTGGTTAGATTTTGTACAAACGGGAAACTACCCGTGAGCTCATTATGGGAAAGGTCTAAAATGTAAAGCTGGCTAAGGTTACCAAATGAGGAAGGAACTTGACCTAGAAAGCCATTAGAGGAAAGATACAAGACCTCTAATTTGTTGAGATTTCCAAATCCAGAAGGGAGCGAAGCAGAGGTGAAGTTGTTATTAGAGAGATTAAGGTAACGGAGATGATGCAAGCTGAAGAGGCTACTGTTGGGCTTTAAAGTTCCACCAAGGCAGCCACTTGGGAGTTGTAGCTTTGTGACCACACCAGTCGTGTTATCGCACCAGACTCCATTGAAGTAGTCAGTCTGGTTGCAGTCGCTGGAATCAAACTCATTCTTGAACTGTGTTAGGGCTTGAATCTGGTCGGGACGACAACCAGCAAGTCCAAAAACAAGAGTGAAACTTGAAGCAAAGATAGAAATCACTAAGAATACCGATATCATGGTCTTCATGAAATTTTTTAAGAGGAATATAATATTCTTTAGGCAAAGAGATGGAGTAGATTGGTATAAACAAACATGGGATGTGTTTCTTTTGCATTGGAGAAAAGGTCTAATATGTGAAGCTAAGTATAGTATTTGTCTCCATCACAGAGCCATCAATAATTGATGTTTATGACTTAAATACTAACCCATTCTTGCTTCATCCCATGGCTCTACTTCTCTCTGTCATTATTTATGCAAAACTAGGAAAGGTATTTGACTTCACCAAATCTACGATTTTTACTTATTTAAAATTCGAAATACTAGAAAATAGCAGCTTTATACATACTTCTTCTGGGATACAATATGGGATAAAGTAAAAAACAGAATTAGTTAACAAAGACAAGAATACACAGCAGGTAGATATTGTACGTGAGGGTGAGGCATACCTAATTATAAAGTTTATACTGTATATTCTCTTTGAACTTTCTCGTGCTATTTAATAATGGGTTGGAGAAGTCTTGGTTAAACAGTTGGTAACCTTTAATGCTGGTATTGACTTTTCTGTGGGTTGTCAAACTTTACATACAGAGATATCTTTGCGTTTTCAGTTTCCCTATCAATCAAGCACACGAACTGTTTAAAAAGAAAAAAGGAACTGCGAGGTTAATGCTTTAGCATGTGAATTAATAATAGAATAGGTTGATATTTTATAAATTAGCACTTCTTTAGCATTGGATGCAGAGCATTACAGCTGAAGAAAACGCCAAGATTCAGTCAAGAATCGGCAAAGACGACGAAACCAGTTGGCTGGTGAGTGGTGAGTGGTGACTAAGGAGGGAAACTACTGACTGACAACTTTAGCTGTTTGTTCTTGACAGATTTGTGAGTTCTCACCACTTTATATTTTCCACTACTCTAAAAGTTAACTGTAAAGAATGTTTGAATTGTGCATACTTTCTTTCTCTGTGATCTGAAAAATTAGTTCCGCAGATTGTTATGTTTGGTAAGTCCTCTCATGATATAAAATTTGTTTATTCACATTGAACTGATTTGTACCAGTGGTGAGTGGTATCATTTACATTTAAAAAAGAGATCTCGTGAATGTCTGGTCTGAGATTAAATTCTTGAGACCTGTGTGATCTTATTATCTCTGACTCTCTTATGTTCACTTCATCCAGTTTGTCTTAACAGGAAGCTGAAACAATGGCCTTTGTGCATTAGGAAACATCGGCTCGGGCTAATTTAAGAATTAGAGAAGAACCAAAGTAGTATGGCATAAGCCTATGTCTCAACAATCTACCAAGAGATACATCAGGACATCATCAGCCAAAGAGATCTTAATTAAAAGAACCAAAAGTTACAGAAACTACTAAAAGTCTAAAACTTCTTTCTTACATCAGGTAACACCATATCCACATACTATATTTTCATATCACTTTCTTGTTCTACAGTATCCTTATTATTAAAGCTGTCCCATCTTGAATCCAGAGTCATAAACAATCTAACTGGATCTACTACTTCTTTGCCTTTATCTGGACCAACTATCTTGACAAACCACTTCGGCTTGTATGAAGCAATAACGTGTGCTATTATTAGTCCAAACAACAGTCCAGGCCAATACCCTATAACCACTGCTTTCCAGTTTAACACTTCGTCCTCTTCTTCTTCTTCTTCGTCTTCTTCCTTACGCTGTTGTGTTGGTGGCGCAAAGCAACTTCCTTGGAGAGGAAGACCACATAGACCTACATTCCCTTCAAATGATGATTCAGCTTGCCCACTAAACTGTGGTCCTTGTGGTATTTCACCATTGAGTTGGTTATGAGCCACACTTATGTACGCCAAAAACGAAAGACTCCCGAGTTCTCTTGGAATGTTCCCTGATAGGTGGTTTTTTGACAGGTCTAGTGACTCTAGCTCCGTAACATTTGCCAAAGATGAAGGAATATGGCCTGTGAAGGCGTTGTTGGATAAGTTGAGCGCAATCAATTCCTTCAAGAGACCAATGGACTCAGGAATCTGTCCTTCAAGTTTGTTTCCAGAGAAATCAATGGTGCTGTAGGAAGTAAGGACTTTTCCCTGCTCCATAAATAGACCTTTGTATTGCAAATCCAAAGTATCTTCATAGATATAATAAGCATTCTTGTAGTCTCCCATATACATACGCCCATCTTTATTTGTCTTGAGTGTTGATGCTTTCCAGTTAACAAAGAAACTTGGTGGCAAGCTTCCCGTAAAGCTGTTATCCGATAATTCAAGTATACGCAGCTCGGGGAATGCGAGAGGACCTTGATCAGGAGGAGAGAGATGGCCAAAGAATCTGTTTGAACGGAGGGTAAAGACGTGCAAATTGGGTAAAGCCTTGAGCCAGAAAGGAAATGTGTCTTCAATCCTGTTGTTGTCAACACTCAGAAACTTCAGAAAGGAGCAATTTAAAAGCGATCTTGGAAGCTTCCCGGTTAGTCGATTGTAGCCAACGTCAAGTGTCTGCGTCAAAGCGCCGCTATAGAACACATCAGGTATACTTCCTTCCAAGCTGTTCTTCCTGAGATTCACTATCTTCAAGTTACTCAGACATTGAGGAATTGGACCGGTGAAGTTGTTGTAGGATAGATCAAGAACAATGAGAGAGCTTCTGTTGCAAACTGAGAGAGGAATGTTCCCTGTAAAACTGTTGTTCCACGCAGACAAGTAGATGGAATTGAGTGGGGGAATAGGAAACACTCCTGTCATGGAGTTATAGGCAAAATCTAGTAACTGCACTGACGAGTTAAGTAAAACTTCTGAAGAACCTTCGAAACCAGTAAAAGAATTGTTAACAAGATTCACTATGCTAAGACGAGGAAGCTTCCAGAGCCACTCAGGGACTTTCCCTTTGATTCTATTGCTGGAAATGTCTACAATCTCCAAGTTTTGAAGGATCTTTAAGATGTTTGGAAACTCTATGATGTCGCAGCGCACCAAAACCAAGCTTTCTAAGCTCAATGGGATGTCTGAATCTGAACTTAAACTGGCTGGTAATAGCCTATTCTTAGAAAGATCAAAGACCAACAAAGATTTGAGAGGAGAGAAGATGCTTAAGTCAATTGGGTAACTTATGTTTAGGGAAGAAAGATCAAGATGCTTGAGGTTAATGAGTTTTGAGATAGGCTTTAGGATTTGACCTTCAAACTGGTTA
Organism: Erysimum cheiri; assembly: GCA_900406345.1. NCBI lineage: Eukaryota > Viridiplantae > Streptophyta > Magnoliopsida > Brassicales > Brassicaceae > Erysimum > Erysimum cheiri. The sequence goes on from OVAQ01000582.1 coordinate 26,215, forward strand.
TCTCCAAGGGACATATGTACTAGCCTAGATGAAGAAGAAGAGTTTGGAACTTCAATAGAACCAGTAAGCTGATTCTTTTTCAAATCAAGATAAGACAAGAAAGGCATAGTGGCTAGTAAATCAGAAGGTATGGCTCCTGAGAATTGATTGTAAGAGAAGTCTAAAAATGAGAGCTTTGATAGGTTTCTTACAGGTGGGAAACTACCAGTGAGTTCATTATGGGAAAGGTTTAAATGGGTAAGAAGGACTAAGTTACTAATCGAGGAAGGAACTTGACCAGTAAAGCCATTAGAGGCAAGAGACAAGACCTCTAATCTGTTGAGATTGCTGAATTCTGAAGGGAGTGAAGAGGTAGTAAAGTTGTTGTGTGAGAGATTAAGGTAACGAAGCTGATGCAACTCGAAGAGACTACTGTTGGATTTGAGAATTCCAGTGAAGCAACCACTTGGGAGTTGTAGCTCTGTGACCGCACCAGTCGTGTTATCGCACTGGACTCCGTTAAAGTAGTCACTGCGGTTGCAACCGTCAGATTCAAACTCGTTCTTGAATTGCATCAGAGCTTGGATCTGGTCGGGACGACAAGTAAAAGCATTGATCATCAAGAAGCTTGAAGCAAAAAGAACACAGTAGAGTAAACGCAAACGCAGACACAGTTGCGACATTGTTGTTTGTGATTGAACAAGTTTGAGCAAATTATTTGCTATATACAGTACAATAATAATACAATATGTTATTTTTAAGCCGCCGCCTTTCATAAACTTTATACAAGAGTAATTAATATATGTGGCGTAAATGCCACGTGGAATGTGTACGAGTCATTTAATTCATGAAGTACAATCCACGTGACCACCACGTCGGCATCTCACGACTCTGACTAGACATAGAATTGACCGTTCTTCAATTTTACATTTGACTTCTTACATTGGCTTCAAATCAGTTTGAAATTACAAGTACGTTTCACACTTATTTTAGCAACAAGAGAAATCAACATATATAGCATTACTCACATTGGATCAACAACTAACACACATTAATCTGATGATGACAAATTCTGTTTGATATCTTGTCTACTACACTTATTGATTTTTTGTTTCCAGATACAAAAAATAATATAAGTGGGCCTTCAATAATTAATAGTTTGGTGAAAGCTTATCTTTATCTTTGAATTTTCCAGTATTACATTTATGAGTTTGTTACGTTTCAGAAGCAACCCCATTAAGTGTGTGTAGATCGGAGAAGACATAGTCAAAACTCAAAATTCGGGCCTTCTATAATTACATAGAAAACGGGCCAAAGAAGTAAAGTATTAGCACCTATTGGGCCCAATTGGATTCAGGGGAAATTTTGGCAATAAAGTTAAAACGACGTCGTGAAAACTGTGTAGTCTGAAAAACAAAGCCCTTGATTTGGCCATAGCAGTCATTTCTGTCGAATCTATAATCCGAAGTCGAGAAAAAGAGAAAATCCGATCTGAGAAATTCGCCGGAGCTAGGTTTTTGTTGTTTATCGATCAATCCTTTAACCAATGGCAATGGCTGTTTTCCGTCGCGAAGGGAGGCGTCTCCTCCCTTCAATCGCTGCTCGCCCAATCGCTGCCATCCGATCTCCTCTCTCTTCTGACCACCAGTGAGATCTCTTTTCGCTTTCATTCTTATCCTCGCGTATAAGCACAACCTTTCGATGTTCCTCTGTGATGCTGTTCTGAATTTGAAATCGTTTGGTTTTGATTGAGTCGTTGATGTTTTTTTTTTTTTAATTGTGATGAATGATCGTTTAGGGTTAGAGCATTTTCATTTCCTTGAATTTTCGAATTGAAGAGAAATTAATCGAATTGGTTTGTTTGACTCGGGAGCTCTAATGAGTGTGATGTTTGTGCTGTTCTATTTGGAGTTTTGAGACTCGAAATGTCGTGTAAAGCTGGTTTCTTTTGAATCTCCTTTTCCTATTGCAAGAAGAATTCAATCTCTCTTGTATCAGAAGCTTGGCGATATGTTGTGTTATATTTAGTCAGCTTCCACCTGCAAAACTTTTTCTTCATTTTTGGCGTTTGATTTGCCAACATCTCTATCCAATTTAATTTTGCTTTGGCTGTCATTTCGTGTTGATTAGATGAAATATAGGATGGTGAGGACTAACCTGTAATTAATTTGTAGGGAGGAAGGTCTTCTTGGAGTTCGATCTATCTCGACTCAAGTGGGTAAGTCTCAGTGATAGTTGGAGATTCGTTTTGCCTAGTTAGAATTGTGTTCTAAGAATCTAAGATTTTCTAATCTCCATGAATTCTCTGTGCAGTGCGTAACCGTATGAAGAGTGTTAAGAACATCCAAAAGATCACAAAGGCAATGAAGATGGTTGCTGCTTCAAAACTAAGAGCAGTTCAAGGCAGAGCTGAGAACTCCCGTGGGCTTTGGCAGCCATTTACTGCACTTCTAGGAGATAATCCCAGTATGGTTGGCAATAAAGAGTAGTTTTTTTAATCAACGCATTCGTATTGATGATGACGAACAATCTTTTGCTCTGACCATATTCTTAGATACCCATCCTCTTGCTATCTCTGTTTCTTCTTTTTGGATTTGTTCTGATTTCTAGAGTTACTTGATGGCACAACCAGGCATTGATGTAAAGAAGAGTGTGGTGGTTACTCTCTCTTCTGACAAGGGTCTCTGTGGTGGAATTAACTCCACTGTTGTTAAAGTGAGCAGGGCTCTGTACAAATTGAATTCTGGTATGTTTTCCAAGCTGTATCGATGGTTCCATGGTTCAGTTTTTCTAAATTACCCTATATGATATTAGTTCTTATATCATTGCAGGTCCTGAAAAGGAAGTTCAGTTTGTGATTGTTGGAGAGAAAGCAAGGGCTATAATGTTCCGTGACTCAAAGAACGACATTGTCCTTTCTGTAACAGAGCTGAATAAAAATCCACTCAATTATGCTCAGGTATTTCATGATTGCTAATAGTTCGAAGCTTTACTTGCTCTCGCCAATCTATTTGCTCTCCAGCTATATATTGTTTTCTTTAATATTTNTTTCTCATGTTTACTTGCTGCTTCAGGTCTCAGTTCTAGCTGATGACATCCTGAAAAACGTTGAATTTGATGCTTTGCGCATTGTCTACAACAAGTTCCATTCAGTTGTCGCATTTCTACCAACTGTGTCAACTGTTTTGTCGCCAGAGGTAAGTCACAACTGTCAAAGGTGTCAGGACTCAGGACTACGATTTGAGCGTAGTCTTTCACACTCTGCGTTAACTATTAACTTAATCATTTATGTGTGCTATTTTTTATTTTTTTTTGCTTTGAAAGATTATTGAGAATGAGTCTGAGGTTGGAGGAATACTTGGCGAACTCGACTCATATGAGATTGAAGGCGGTGAAACAAAGGGAGCGACACTGCAGAATCTGGCCGAGTTCCAATTCTCTTGTGTAAGTAGCCATGAGCAGGACTTGATTTACTGTGTTTTAACACAGAAAAAAAAAACATAACATTTTGGCTGTTTACGTAAATTCTACCAGGTAATGTTCAATGCTGTTTTGGAGAATGCGTGTAGTGAGATGGGAGCAAGAATGTCTGCCATGGACAGCTCAAGCAGAAATGCAGGAGAAATGCTTGACCGTCTCACCCTTACTTACAACAGGACTCGTCAAGCTTCTATTACAACGGAGCTTATCGAGATTATTTCTGGAGCATCTGCACTTGAAGCCGCTAAATAAGCCCATCCGTGTTAGTTCTTTTCTTCGCTTTGATATCTATCTATCCACCTTGAAGGAGAAGTGTGTGTTAAAACTCTACTGAATCAGTTTCCTTTGCTGGCTTCTTGTTGAGACCACCAATCTTTGGTCAACAGTTTTCAATAAACATCCCTGTAATTGGAAGCAGGATTACGAATAATTGCATACACATTTTGTTCTGATTGAGATTCGCTTCCCCCATGAATCTGCAGCGTTGTTACTCCGGTTTACTGATGTTTTGTTACCTGAAACCTAGCTTGATCACTTTGCCACTTCACCAGTTTTTGAAATTTGAATAATTCACAAACAAATCAAAACAATACCACTTGTTTGTATAGCAAGATGGCCTACTTCTCCAATAAACATGCGTCTGTTGTCATGCTGAGTGGATTTCTACAACTTTGATTACATGTGTGAACATATTCTAGAAAGTTCAAACTGATGTGAATCCGATCAAAATTTTACGCCAGAGATATCAACGTGAAACTCACCTCATGATCTGACTGGTGTTTGGCCCTTTTGTTCTCCATATCAAGGTATCACTTCGAGAAGACTTTTTATCCATGAACATCTATCTATAAGAGCAGTGTCAGCTCCATTGCCAAACCACATTTATACTAATTTTCTCCATCTCTTTCGTGACGACCATAATGTTGGGACGTAGTCTGCCTTTGCGTTTCCGTTCAGTACTCTTACTCTTTTTTGTCTTTGCTTCAAGCTTCTTCATGAGAAATGCTCTTGTTGTTGGTCTTTCTGCTTGTCATCCCAGCCAGATTCAAGCTCTTATGGAGTTCAAAAGTGAGTTTGATTCCAGCGGCTGCAATCAGAGGGACTACTTAAATGGAGTCCAGTGCGATAACGCTACTGGTGCGGTCACCAAGCTGCAACTCCCAAGTGGCTGCCTTAGAGGAACTCTTAAACCCAACAGCAGCCTCTTTGGATTGCATCATCTCCGTTACCTTAATCTCTCTTTCAACGACTTCACCTCCTCTTCACTCCCGTCCGATTTCGGCAATCTCAACAGATTAGAGGTCTTGTCTCTTTCCTCTAACGGCTTCATCGGCCAAGTTCCTTCCTCATTTAGTAATCTAAGCCGGCTAACCGAGTTGTACCTATCCCGGAACAAGCTCACTGGTAGTTTCCCACTTATACAAAATCTAACCAACCTCTCTGTTTTAATCCTATATGATAATCACTTCACTGGAACCATTCCTTCTTCTCTGTTCACAATGCCTTTCTTGTCAATTCTTATTTTGACTAAGAACCATCTCACTGGTCCTATTGATATATGGGATACAAAAAGGAAACTTCAAAAAATTACTATGGTTTCGAAGATGCTATAGATTTGCAATACAAAGGTCTAATTATGAAGCAAAAGAAAGTCCTCACTTCCTACAGTGCCATTGATTTCTCTGGAAACAGATTTGAAGGGCAGATTCCTGAATCTGTTGGTCTCTTGAAGGCACTTATTGCACTCAACTTATCAAACAACGCTTTCGCAGGACATATCCCCCGGACTTTGGCAAATGCTACAGTGCTGGAGTCACTAGACTTGTCAAAAAACCAACTCTCTGGAACTATTCCCAACGAACTCCAGTCCCTCTCGTTTCTGGAGTACATAAATGTGTCTCATAACCAATTCAAGGGTGAAATACCACAAGGAACACAAATTACTGGGCAGCCTATATCATCGTTTGAAGGCAATGCAGGTCTTTGTGGTCTTCCTCTCGAGGAAAGTTGCTACAACACAAAGCAAGAAAAAGAAAAAGAAAAAGACAAAGAGGAAGATGAAGAAGCAAAAGTAGTGTTGAACTGGAAAGTAATGGCTATAGGATATGCTCCTGGAGTGTTGTTTGGATTGGCAATAGCACAACTCGTAGCTTCATACAAGCACAGAAACCGTTAGAATTGACTTGGTTTTACGTTTGATCTTTGAATGTCTTGCACCAAGTCGTTGCTGGTTTTGTAATGAAGCGGGTTCCTTATGTTTATTGTATCTTCACAGAAGAGTAAGGGTAACTCTTTATTTCTCCTTTTCTAATACTTCTTTTCATCATTTTCTTTGTTACGTTACAATTTTCAAATTAATCTGCGTTCATCTTAAAATTTTTTCACTTCATTCAACATGGCTTCTTCTCCAATTTCTCTGTCCCAAGAAAGTAAGAAGCTGCTCTATTTTGTAAAGTATAATGAAGAAACAGAATAGACGAGAGGGAAAAATAGAGCAGAACAAAGTGATAAAAGTAATAACAGTTGTCTCTATGTTTCATAAATCGCAGTAACAACTATACAGAATCAAAGCTCTAAGGACTCTCCCCTTATCTATTCCTATCTCAAAATACAAGTAAGAAGCTGCTCTGTTCTATTTTCTTTTTCTTCCTTTATCTACAAGGCAAGAATCCTTTCTGAATTCATATACATCTCCCTCTCTTTCTCTCTGCTTCATCAATCAATGGAAACTGTAGAAAAACCAAAGCTAGGGGAAGGTCTGGATGAGGTTTGCGAAACCATCAATACAGATTTTGTCTACAGTTTTATTCAGATCCCTGCATTCTACTCCATCCGCTGATTGCAATTCGTAATCTCTGTTGCTGTCTGGTGTTCGCGCGTCAATGGCATTGCGGATGTCTCTGATGGTTTGGTTGGATCTGAAAGGAATTTGAATTTCTCTAGGTATCCCGGACTTGCTATCGGCCAAGATGATAGTTACTGTAATAGTAGTTGTCTCCGTGCTTGAATATTCCTCAACAGCTTTACCCTTCAATTTTCTCTGACATATTTTGATGACAAAACTCAATGGTCAGAAGGCGAAATGGAGACTATCAATAAATATATAGGTTGTTAACTCCTTGTGTAAGATTTCCATTCTTCGTTGCCAGGTTCTCTTTTGAGCTAAGCTTTTAAGCAAACACAATTCGAGAAAGTAGTAAATAGAGCAGAGGAAGAGAAAGAAAGTTACATCCACTTTAGACGACGCCATTGGTGTAATAGCTACAGTGACACTTTCATCACTACCTTCTTTGAGCGACGCTTTTGTCTCAGTCGGATCATTGATCTTCAAACTGTACAAGTAGGCCAATGGCCGAGAAATAAAAATGGATGTTCAGAGATGTTGAAAGAAAAGCAGAGAAACTCATACTAAGTATAATCGGGAAGTCACCTAGGAGAAGAGCTCCCGGAAGCCTGAAACTGTGATTGTGAAGGTCCCATCAATGGAACAGCCGTTAAACCATCACCTTGCGGATTTTCATAGTAAAGGTTGATGGCAGTGAGTACATCCCATTTGCAGCAACCGAGGAAATCGACTGCGACGTCTGGAGACGTTCCAGAAATATCACAGAATGACTTGATGATGTCTCCATCATTCTTTTGAGGCGGTAGTTCCTCTGGCTGAATCTGCATCTCATTCGAAATCCGACGTGAATTGATCACCACCGGGGCCGCACTACTTTCATTCACTGAAACTCCTGGCACAGGTTTAGCCTTGAGTGGAGGCAAGGTTTTGGTGCGGCAAGCCTCCATGGCCGTAGCCAAATCACAATCGAAGGATTCGAGGTAATAGAGTGCTTCATCTCGGCACACTCCAGTTTCATTGCAGATTCGATCAACCTTATACGGTGGAGGGTGGTCTTCCCTGATTTGGGCAGAACTGCTACTTGCCTGAATCTGAATGGAGAGAAATGCAAACAATTCATGCCGCTAAAACATGGAGAAAGATGGAATATTGAGCATGCATCAATATTGAGTTCCCTTGTTTATAAACTAACGAGTCCAAAGCCAAAGAAAGAGCCATCTAGAGACAAAACTAAGATTCACATTCTTCATTTCCAGATTCAGTTTTGAGAAAATAGCATTGTCAGTAGTATACAACGCAGAGAAAGAGAAGATCACTACCTGCACTTGAGATGAAGACATTACAGGTACAGGGATAAGTTCTCCATCAGCTTCAACGTCCATGGGACTGTACATGTAGACAAATCGCCGGAAAACAAAAGGTCAGAATCAACTAGACCCTAAATCAAGAAATCACCAAACACATTTTACAGGACAATTCAATACCAAAAATGGCCAAGAAAAAACAAAGGAAATTACCAAGAAGAAGAGGTCCCATCTTGGCCTTTGTTCGTGTAATCTTGCATCTGATATCCAACTGAAGCATGAAACTGAGAGTGTGAAGGTAATGAGAATGACGGAAGAGACGGACCTCTATGCTCCATCACATCCATAGCCAAGGCCGTCGATGTTTCATCTAGTGAGAATCCTTCCAAATTCGAAACCCCAATCATCGGAATATGACCCTCTTGAAACCGATGCAAATACGAATCATCAATCATCGGACTAACAACATCATCACCATAAGCATCCGTGTTTGACGCATGCTGCGGATATCGCTGCTCCATGTAATGGCTTACGGCTATCTCTAGAGCCCAATTGAATCTTTGGAGATACTCGATAATTTCTTGTAAAGACAATTCAGGAGCCACGTCTCGGAATTGTTGGATGAGTTCTTTCTGCAATTCAGGCGGTATAACATGTCCCTGATTCGAACTCCGACTTGAATCGATCATTCTTGGCGGCGGATTCGAAATCCCAGGTGGAATTATCGTTATTGGCATCGCCGTATAATCCACCGGCGTGGATTGCTCGTTAACTGAAACCTCCGGCGAAGATGTAACCTTGGCGGGAGGCAAGGTTTTGATGCGGCAAGCCTCCATCGCCGAATCCAAATTCCAATCGAATCCTTCCAGGTAATAGAGTGCTTCGTCTCGAGAGGCTCCAGTTTTATCGCAGATTCTTTGCACTTTCACTTCATCAGCCATCGTCGTCTTCAATTTAGGCGGGAGTTAGAAACTCTTTTTCCAAGAAAATGAACGATAATTTTCTTGATCAAACGGCGTCGTTTATAAGGGACGTTTGCAGTGTTAGAGAGTGTAGACCCTTTTTCAATAGTTTTCAAACAAATCGGCCCCTAATAATTTCTCTCTCCTTCCTTCCACCGAAACTTAATTTTTTTTTTCGCCAAAAGAAACTTTATTAATTTGAAATCAGAGTATCAGAATACAATACATGATGAAGCCATAATTTTTTTTTTCTCTATTTCTTCTTTTTCTGCCCTTCTCTCTTCCTTCTTTCTTTTTTCTTTTTCTTTTTCTTTTTCTTTTTTCTCTCTCCTAACATAAATAATTCTTTTCAACAAAATTTTGATATCATTTATTTTCTGTATTTTAAGACTCATATTAATAGATTTTATGTATACAAACTTATGTTATATTAGTTTATGTGTAAAAATATAAATAGACATAACTAAATGGACATATAATATTATATTATTAATTAACTCCAAATTGACAGATCTAAATGGACAAAACACTGGAAAAAAAATCATACGATTATGGATGAGAAATAATGGATAACTAATTATGGTTGTTTAATAGTTCACCATCCACAATTTACTATCTACATTAATTTTTTGCTAGATATCCACATGGATGATCACTTGTGGATATAAAATATATCAAAAAATGAAAAATGAAGAAAGTTATTGGGTGATCTCTATAGTCTCACATCTCTTTGGTATGAATGTAAAATTTATTCACCCAAAAAAACTTTTGTGCAATGAATGCTACATGGATTGAAAGAGTTTGAGACTATAGAATAGATTACATTTTAATGAGCTAATTAGCCACTTCGACAATAGAACCAGTAATCTCTTTCCTTTCTTGCACAATAAAATTAAAAATTAAAACTCTTCGTGAGCTATTCAATTTCCAATCTCTTTTGGTAAGCTCTACAAAAGCTAGAATAAGCTTGCTTTGGATTCACTTACACAGTCCTCCAACCAAAGACCCGACTAAAACACTGGGATTAGGGTCACACTGTCTGTACGACTGTACCAATGACCATATCCTTGAGTGCATCCAATGAACCTTTTCTGTCCTTTATTAGAAGTGATCGATGCACCTCTATGATGAACCCTAGTCAGATACTTTGGAGGTATCCGACTAGATAACTTGTTTCATCAGAACTGGTGATTTGAGAATTCGAAAATCCGAGCCTCTTCGGGTGCTACGGTTCCTTGATGACAGTCGAGATTGGTATTTGATTTTCGGAGATGATTGGATTAAAAGGAACAACGACTATTTCAGATCTCTCTATGTTTCATTAATCGATTCAAACTATATAGAATCAAAGCTATAAGAAAAGTCTCCTTATCCATTCCTATCTCATAACAAGTAGAAAGCTGCTCTGCTCTATTTTCTCCTTTCTATACAAGACAAGAATCCTTTCTAAACTCATATACATCTTTCTTTCTCTCTCTCTCTCTCCGTTTCATCAGTCAATGGAAACTGTACAAAAACCAAAGCTACGGATCACCGGCCGTAGATCTGTGAGAGAGTTGTAGAACCACCAGTAGAAATTCTGTATACAGTTATATTCATATCCTTGTAATCTACTCCAGCCTTTGATCGCAAATAGTAGTCTCTGTGAGTATCTGTTGTAAACTCGTCAATGGCATCGTGGATGTCTCGGACGGTTTGGTTTGACATGAAAGAAAAATCTAGTGGTATCCCCGACTCATAATCGGCCAAGAAGATAGTTAATGTAATAGTAGTCAGCGCAGCTCGAGGCCCCACAATTATCCTGTCTTGATTGGCAAGATCAGAGAATGTCTCCATGCTTGAATCTTCCTCAACAGCCTTACCCTTAAAGTTAAGACAAAACAAAATACTCAGAAGGGAAAATTGAACAATGCAAGCAGTATATCAATATTGAGTACCCTTCTTTTTTAACTATTTTAAGAAAACAGATAAAGCCAAAGGCCAAAGATAGGCCATAAAGACATAGTAGAATGTTAACTCCTTATCTAAAACTAAGATCCACATTGCCTGCTTCTGTTTTGAGCTTAGCTTTTAGCAAACACAGTTCGAGAAAACAAGCAAGCCCATAGCAAAAATGTGCAGAGGAAGAGAAGGTTGCATACATCCACTTGAGACGACGCCATTCCAGGACTCGCTACTGTGGCGTTTTCTTCACCACCCACTTTGAGTGACCTTTCTGTCTCCGTCGGGTCAACCTCTATCGAACTGTACAAGTAAGCGAATGGCGGAAAAATATATTTAGAAATGGAAGTGTAGCGATCATAAAAGGACAGGAAAGAGACTCATACTCAGCATACTCTATAAACCAACATTTACGGGACTATTCCATACTTCTTGGAGACAAAATCGCAAGTTAAAAAGGGAGGACAAAACAAAAGAAAATGAAATCACCTAGAAGAGCTCCCGAGTGAAAGAGGCAGACCTCCGTTCTCCATCAAACTCATAGCCATTGCCGCGGATAATTCTCTGTCTGAAACCTTAACCTCGTCCATGAAAACGATGATGGCTTGGTTCACATCCCAGTTGCAGCGTTTAAGGTAAGTAATTGCTTCATCTCTAGTCGCCCAATCAACCACATGGCAGAATTTAGAGATGAGGTTATCAATGTATTGAGACTGTTGCTCCATCGTATTTGGCGGCACCTCAGCATATTTCTCACTCATGAAAACTCCCGGCGAAGAATATTCCATGACGGACGGCAAGGTTTTGCTGCGGCAAGCCTCCATACCCGCACCCAAATTCCAGTTAAATCCCTCAAGGTAATAGAGTGCTTCTTCTCGAGACACTTTGGTTTCATGGCAAACTCTATCAACCCAAGTATCCATCGGCGGCAAAAGACTTGTACTTTCCTGGATATTTTGAATCTGAATGGAGAAAGGCAAGCAGTGTATGCATCAACATTGAGTTCCATTCTTTTTAACTATCTTAAGAAAAACAGAGAAGGCCAAGCCAAAGAAAGACCATAAAGAGATAAATAGGTTGCTAACTCCATATGTAAAACTAAGATTCCCATTCTTCATTGCCAGGTTCTATTTTGAGCAAACACATATCGAGAAAACAGTGAGAAAATAGCCATACAGTGCAGAGAAAGAGAAGATTACTACATTCACTTTAGATGACGCCATTAGAGGTATAGCTTCTTTAAGTGATTCTTTCGGATCAACCGCCATCAAACTGCAAAAGTAAGCAAATGGCTAAAAAGATTGAGATATGGAAGTTGAGAGAGAGACTCGTAATAAGCATAATCTAGAAAGATATGACCAAGAAATGACATTCAAACAGTCAAAAATACACTACACCCTAAATCAAGAAATTCACCGGAAGAGAACTCGAATCAGAAATCNAGAAACAAACAAAAAAAAAACCCAACGAAAGCAATCCATACTCAGAAGAAGAGCTCCCGATTTTGAGCGGTGGCAAGTGATGTCGAAACTGCGATGATGGACCTAATCTTAGAGGTCTTTCCAGCAGATACGGCTGCGCATTTGAGAAACCCTGCGGATTCGACTTCTTTTGAGAAGGTGTTGGACGGCGCTCTTCCATGAAACAGCCGACGGCTAGGTCTACATCCCAATTGCTGCGCTCGAGGTAATGGTATGCCTCGTCTAGATTCGCTCCAATAGCCGTTTCCAAGAATAATTGGATACGTATATTTCTCGATTGTTCGTCCAACGGATTCGGAACCTGATGCGAACTGAGACTTGAATCGATCATCGTTGGCTGTATCGACGGCGCCTTAGAAAAGCCTGGCGAAGATTCAACCGTGAGGGGCGGCAGCAACGGCAAGGACTTCTTGCGGCAAGCCTCCATCGCCGAATCCAAATTCCAGATGAATCCGTCAAGGTAACAGACTGCTTCTTCTAGACACACTCCAAGTTCGTCGCAGATTCGTAGCACTGGATCAGCCATCGTCGGCGAAATGTGTTCGTCCCCAATTTGGGCGGGACTTCTAATTTTTTCTTCAGAATTTTGCCACGAAGACCACCAACAGATTTTCTTGCTAAAACAGCGTCGTTTTGTGTGTAGTCTAAAACGACGTCATATAACACGATTGCATCCACAAAACGCCAGGGGTAAAAAGGTAAGTCACAATAAACTCTCTTTTTTTTTTGTCATCCAAGTAAACAGTAAACAAAAAACAGAGGCAAGACAGTTCTAAAACTTCTAACGAATCAAATAAACCCTTTATACACACTTTTTATTTAAAAACAAAAACTGTTGTGAGGAAAAATTCCAACAATGCTGTATATTTATATGGAAATGGCAAAATGGGTGCAAATAAAACCAAATTTTTTTCAAACCTATCTCTTATAAGTTGCAACCAAACTCACATCTTCTTCTTCAAGTTTTTGCTCCTCAAGCTCTATGAGTCTCGCAAACACACCAACCAATGGGGCAGTATTGTACGTACAAGCTTCAGTTTGCACGAAATTATCCCTCCGGTCATCAAACTCATCCCGGTGATCTGGTCCTCCTACCAAAGCCCCGACTAAAACACTCGGATTCGGCTCGGAACGTCCATACCAATAATCATATCCTTGCGTGCATCCAATGAACCCTTTGTGTTCTTTATAAGAAGCGATCGACGCACCTCTATGATGAACCCTAGTAGGGTATTTTGGACCGTACCCTACTAGATAACTTGTTTCCATAGGATTCGATCCTAAAATGTAATCGATTTGGGATTTCGCAAATCCGAGCATCTCGTCAGGAGTTACAGTTCCTTCGTGACACTTGAGATCGGTGTTTAATTTTCGGAGATGGTCGGAATATACAGTTAGGAGGAAAGATGCGGTGGATACGTATTGCATATTGTTCCATTGCCGGACATAGAGTAAACCGGCCGGAGTTCGTTGGACGTTTGTGCCGTTGATGTTCTTG